>JAWDGP010007195.1:0-11311 GCA_033675545.1 Elysia crispata | reverse complement strand
CCCCCTTCAGTCTCCCTCTGACGTTTTGTATTTCCCCAATACACGATTGTCTTCTTTTCATATCTAATTCTTCAACGCAGTTGCAACTGGCACCATTTCCACCTGAAGCATCAAGATCAGTTTTGCAGACAAGCACATATATATTCTCATCAGTTGTTACTACATTTCTCCATCCCATGCTACCATCCCCCTAATACCGCATTGATCATTAAGACAATTTTGTTGAATGACGTTTGAAAAAGGTCCATTTTATTTGAAATACAGACATACACAAAGCAATAAGATACTTAGGCTTGGTCTACTGTAGGAACTCATATTGTGCTTTGCTTGATTTTTTTGTTGAATCTGACTTAACAATACTTTCTCTCAATTCTCTCTCTCTCTCTCTCTCTCTCTCTCTCTCTCTCTCTCTCTCTTTCTCTCTCTCTCTGTCTCTCTTTCTATCTCTAACTCTCTCATTTCTTTCATCCCCTGTCGGAAGATTTGAGAAAGGGGGTTAAGAAAGAATGGAGAGCTGTGTGTTGAGGTTGACAGTAAAATCAAATATCGATTGAATCAAGCAAGCGTTTTAATTCGAATAATTGTTAACCTGGGCGATTAAAAAAAAATCTTATTCTCTCCGAACTCATTCTTTTCTTTATTCCTTTCTATTCGTGTTTGCCTTGTCTTAATCTATATTATGCTTTCGCAGCAGCAGTTTAACCGGTTTGTTAAATTGATGTCTTCAAATAACGTCCTTGGTCTGGCCTGTACAACTATACTGAAGTTAATCTATGACAGTGATTCGTCTACATGTTTTTCTTTTCCAACTCGTTTTACAGACAAAAATTGAAAAATGTTCCGGCTGTATTTTTTATTGTATGTTGAAATAAGGTTTACTTTTACGTTTCACAAATCAAAGGGTATCAAGTTTAAAAAAAGAAACAAAAGACTGTACAATGGTTCTAGAACTCCTGTAGAGTTTTTCTCATGGAGATGATTTTGGTATTGTAAGACATCACTTGATATTCCAATCATTCAAAAAATGAGTGGATTAATCAACAACAGATCTGTACGATTTGTGCAAGTTAAGCAAGTCGAAATTTCATTTTTTTTCCCATTCTGCGTTTAAATTGTACGAGTAATTGGGTTTTTTTTCATTATGTGTGTGCCTTTTTAATTGTTACGAACCCTAATATTCCCAAAAGTCATTGTTTTCAATAAGCCTGTTCAGTAAAATGTAAAAACTGTAACGCATTCCGTCAAAACAAATTAGTACATGTGAGATAAGAAATGGCCACATAGAAAAAAAGTCTTATCTAAGTTTTAGGGTTTAGATTCGTATAGGACGGCATTGGCAGATTATCTACGTATGAATTAAAACATGTTGTACCCCATTTCTCTTTGGAAATAGTTGAATCTTCAAATGCATCGAATTCTACATTTGCAAAATAATTAAAAGTAATAAAACTAATACTGGAAAAAGAAAATAAATGACGGTACGGTTTCGACATAAATAAAAGTTAAAGTGAATGTTTTTGATAATGGTACAGATTAAACATAAGCCATGGAAGCAAGGTATCGCAAAGTGAAAAATGTTTTGACCAAAACGTAGTATGATTTAATGTTTTAATTGTGTGTTTAACAATAGTAAAATTGGCAATGTATGCTATTACCAGCAAAATATCTCTTTGAGAATTTGGTTTCGGAAAACGCTGTTTAAAGTCATAGAGCTTTAACCTATGCACTACTCCTCTTTGAAAGCAACGCAGTGGCTATTACTGCTAGACCTTTGCACCCAAACATGACTTGAAACGAATCCATGATATTGTGTTATATTCTTTTGATTATGTCTCAAGTAACTTGCGAACACAATGGACAAAGAAATAACATGGTTACATCATGACTTTAGCGTTATTGAGTAAGTTTTAGAGCAAAATGACCCCTAATGGTCATTATAGTTCACCCATTCAAGATATTGGAAAATTTCCATTGGTCCGCTTGTTAAAAAATTAAGGTATAACTTTTCACCTGTAAGCAATATCCAGGGCTGCCTATGAAGATCAGAGCTGTGAGGGGAAAGGAAAGGATGGAACTTTATATTTGGATGTCACTGAAAAATTAGCAAACATTTTTTTATCTGGATGATTACTGCATGACAAGGCTTCATTCTTGAACCAGTTTTAGGAAAGGATGTGTACGTGTGTCTGCAGGTTTCACACTGGAAAAAGGTAGAAAAACAACATTTGCTGAACAGTAACATGACTATGAGATAGTATTTAATCCTGTTACCTCAATGTACAGAAAGCAGAATAAAAGAATCTTCTAAAAATGGTTGCCATGGTCAACAAGAAGGCGGGATTGCTTATACACAGAAGAACAATTCACATGAATTGAAGGAGAGGAAAGAAATGAACAGTATATCTCCAGCGGTAATAGTCAATAGTAAAGACTCCACAATTTTGATTCTCATATATTATAATGGTAGCAGGATATATTGATATTTTAAAGTACAAATTATATGCTAATACAACAAGGGTATGCATGCTTTACTCTCCTGTCACTGTCTGCCTTATCTTCTTGTCTCCGCATGTCTTACTCTCTATCAATGTCTGCCTTATCCTCTTATCTCTGTTTACCTTACTCTCTGGTCACGGTCTAACTTATCTTGTCTCTGTATGCCTAACTCTCCTGTCACGGTCTGACTTATCTTGTCTCTGTATGCCTAACTCTCCTACCATGGTCTGTTTTATTCTCTTGTCTCCGCATGCCTTACTCTCCTGTCACGGTCTGTCTTATCCTCGTGTCTCCGCATGCTTTACTCTCCTGTCACGGTCTGTCTTATTTTCTTGTCTCCGCATGCTTTACTCTCCTGTCACGGCCTGTCTTATTTTCTTGTCTCCGCATGCTTTACTCTCCTGTCACGGTCTGTCTTATCCTCGTGTCTCCGCATGCTTTACTCTCCTGTCACGGTCTGTCTTATTTTCTTGTCTCCGCATGCTTTACTCTCCTGTCACGGCCTGTCTTATTTTCTTGTCTCCGCATGCTTTACTCTCCTGTCACGGTCTGTCTTATTTTCTTGTCTCCGCATGCTTTACTCTCCTGTCACGGTCTGTCTTATTTTCTTGTCTCCGCATGCTTTACTCTCCTGTCACGGTCTGTCTTATTTTCTTGTCTCCGCATGCTTTACTCTCCTGTCACGGTCTGTCTTATTTTCTTGTCTCCGCATGCTTTACTCTCCTGTCACGGTCTGTCTTATTTTCTTGTCTCCGCATGCTTTACTCTCCTGTCACGGTCTGACTTATCCTCGTGTCTCCGCATGCCTTACTCTCCTGTCACGGTCTGTCTTATCCTCGTGTCTCCGCATGCCTTACTCTCCTGTCACGGTCTGTCTTATCCTCGTGTCTCCGCATGCTTTACTCTCCTGTCACGGTCTGTCTTATCCTCGTGTCTCCGCATGCCTTACTCTCCTGTCACGGTCTGTCTTATCGTCGTGTCTCCACATGCCTAACTCTCCTGTCACGGTCTGCCTTAACCTCTTCTCTATGTATGCCTAACTCTCCTGTCACGGTCTGTCTTATCTTGTCTCTGTATGCCTAACTCTCCTGTCACGGTCTGACTTATCTTGTCCCTATATGCCTAACTCTCCTGTCACGGTCTGCCTTATCCTCGTGTCTCCACATGCCTAACTCTCCTGTCACGGTCTGACTTATCTTGTCCCTGTATGCCTAACTCTCCTGTCACGGTCTGCCTTATCCTCGTGTCTCCACATGCCTAACTCTCCTGTCACGGTCTGACTTATCTTGTCCCTGTATGCCTAACTCTCCTGTCACGGTCTGCCTTATCCTCGTGTCTCCACATGCCTAACTCTCCTGTCACGGTCTGACTTATCTTGTCCCTGTATGCCTAACTCTCCTGTCACGGTCTGTCTTATCCTCGTGTCTCCGCATGCCTTACTCTCCTGTCACGGTCTGTTTTATCCTCTTGTCTCTGTATGCCTAACTCTCCTGTCACGGTCTGTTTTATCCTCTTGTCTCTGTATGCCTAACTCTCCTGTCACGGTCTGTTTTATCCTCTTGTCTCTGTATGCAAAACTCTCCTGTCACGGTCTGACTAATCTTGTCTCTGTATGCCTTACTGTCCTGTCACTGTCTGCTTTATCCTCTTGTCTCCGCATGCCTTACTCTCTATCAAAGTCTGCCTTATCCTCTTATCTCTGTATGCTTTACTCTCTTGTCACGTTCTTTTTTATCCTCTTGTCTCTGTATGCCTAACTCTCCTGTCACGGTCTGTTTTATCCTCTTGTCTCTGTATGCCTAACTCTCCTGTCACGGTCTGACTTATCTTGTCTCTGTATGCCTAACTCTCCTGTCACGGTCTGTTTTATCCTCTTGTCCCTGTATGCCTAACTCTCCTGTCACGGTCTGACTTATCTTGTCTCTGTATGCCTAACTCTCCTGTCACGGTCTGACTTATCTTGTCTCTGTATGCCTAACTCTCCTGTCACGGTCTGTTTTATCCTCTTGTCCCTGTATGCCTAACTCTCCTGTCACGGTCTGACTTATCTTGTCTCTGAATGCCTTACTGTCCTGTCACGGTCTGTTTTATCCTCTTGTCTCTGCATGCCTAACTCTCCTGTCACGGTCTGACTTATCTTGTCTCTATATGCCTAACTCTCCTGTCACGGTCTGTTTTATCCTCTTGTCCCTGTATGCCTAACTCTCCTGTCACGGTCTGACTTATCTTGTCTCTGTATGCCTAACTCTCCTGTCACGGTCTGACTTATCTTGTCTCTGTATGCCTAACTCTCCTGTCACGGTCTGACTTATCTTGTCTCTGTATGCCTAACTCTCCTGTCACGGTCTGACTTATCTTGTCTCTGTATGCCTAACTCTCCTGTCACGGTCTGACTTATCTTGTCTCTGTATGCCTAACTCTCCTGTCACGGTCTGACTTATCTTGTCTCTATATGCCTAACTCTCCTGTCACGGTCTGTTTTATCCTCTTGTCCCTGTATGCCTAACTCTCCTGTCCTGGTCTGACTTATCTTGTCTCTGTATGCCTAACTCTCCTGTCACGGTCTGTTTTATCCTCTTGTCCCTGTATGCCTAACTCTCCTGTCACGGTCTGACTTATCTTGTCTCTGTATGCCTAACTCTCCTGTCACGGTCTGTTTTATCCTCTTGTCCCTGTATGCCTAACTCTCCTGTCACGGTCTGACTTATCTTGTCTCTGTATGCCTAACTCTCCTGTCACGGTCTGTTTTATCCTCTTGTCCCTGTATGCCAAACTCTCCTGTCACGGTCTGTTTTATCCTCTTGTCCCTGTATGCCTAACTCTCCTGTCACGGTCTGACTTATCTTGTCTCTGTATGCCTAACTCTCCTGTCACGGTCTGTTTTATCCTCTTGTCCCTGTATGCCTAACTCTCCTGTCACGGTCTGACTTATCTTGTCTCTGTATGCCTAACTCTCCTGTCACGGTCTGTTTTATCCTCTTGTCTCTATATGCCTAACTCTCCTGTCACGGTCTGTTTTATCCTCTTGTCCCTGTATGCCTAACTCTCCTGTCACGGTCTGACTTATCTTGTCTCTGTATGCCTAACTCTCCTGTCACGGTCTGTTTTATCCTCTTGTCCCTGTATGCCTAACTCTCCTGTCACGGTCTGACTTATCTTGTCTCTGTATGCCTAACTCTCCTGTCACGGTCTGTTTTATCCTCTTGTCCCTGTATGCCTAACTCTCCTGTCACGGTCTGACTTATCTTGTCTCTGTATGCCTAACTCTCCTGTCACGGTCTGTTTTATCCTCTTGTCCCTGTATGCCAAACTCTCCTGTCACGGTCTGACTTATCTTGTCTCTGTATGCCTAACTCTCCTGTCACGGTCTGTTTTATCCTCTTGTCTCTGTATGCCTAACTCTCCTGTCACGGTCTGTTTTATCATCTTGTCTCCGCATGCCTTAGTTCCTGTCACGGTGTGCTTTATCGTCTTGTCTCTGCTTGCCTTACTCTTCTGTCACGATCTGCCTTATCCTCTTGTCTCCTGTTGCCTTACTCTCCTCTCCCAGCCTGGTTTCTCAAAATCCAAATGGAGCTTCTTTAGGATTGCTTTGAGCCGGTATTTTTAGACATATTTTATTATATAAACTTTAACAATGTAATGAGTATTAGAAAGGTATTGCATTGAAAGTTTTTTGCTGTAGTTTTTCATGGGAACGCATTTTATCCTGTTTCTCAGGTTAGGCATTCCATAGATTATATGACATTGCAGTAATTCGGTCAATCAATCATTTGAAAAAATGTCCAGTAAATCAAAGAAATAATAAATACCTAGACCAATGAATTCAAATGATTAAGAAAGAAAATAGATTGAAACAAGTTAAAGAAAACCTCGACAAATTAGCTAGTGATCAACTTACCATTCAATCAATGATTTGCAGACACAAGTAAGAAGCTGGTAAAAAGTCAACAAAACAATTAGACTGAGATATCAATACGACTCTGGCTTCTGTTTGAACATCAAACCAAATAAAATATTATTTCGAAAAAGAGAAAAAAAATGGTAAACCTACATAAAGCTAACTAAAACTTAGTTTTTAAAATCATTCAAGCGTTAAACACAGCAACCAATGAATCAATCAATCCATAATATACCAACCGATGAAACAGTTAATCAGTAAATGAAAAAATCAACTGACATAAATTTTCTAAAGGTGAGCTTTATATTTTAAAAGCTAAGAAATAATGACAAACTAAGGCAAATATACGCTAATTTTGTTTCTTTGAAAGTTTTAGAAAAGACAAAAACAAAAATAAATAAAATAAAAAAGATAGAACCACTGTCAGAACAATTATTGTTTTTTTTCTCTCACCCTAAAAAAGAAGGGCAAAAAGATGAAAAATCTGCAACGTGCAAGGAAACTTATGAGACCCCCCCCCCCCCTAAATAAAAAAAGAAGAGATAAAGTAGAAAAAATGCGAAACTGAAAGATCAAATTCCAGAAAAAAAGCGAGTTAGTCAAAACCTGCACTTTTTCGATGTTTGGTTAAACAGTCATTTCCATATTGTTCATACTTGGGATGTAACCATTAGCAGTATTATTGTGAACATTTTCAGCATTCCAAGCGTTCTCTATTCTTCTTTCCCCTACATTTTTTTTAAATTTTAACGAGTTGAGTGTATTTTGTGTGCGGTACAGTGTCGAGTAGGAAAGTGATAGGAAAGTGATAGGTTGACGCTTATGTATCTAACAGAATTTTTTTTTACGCAAGTTTAAAAGATTGGCTCTACTTTGACTAGATGAAGAAAATCACAATCAAAGACAAATGTCACGTTCCCACATTCATGAAACGAGTTAGTCAGCACAAAAATAATTGATATAATTATGTTTTAGTTCTGATAAGGTCGAGAGAAGTTTTTTTTTTATATAAAAATCGTACTTCAAGAAATTAATGTTGAAATTATTGACTACAGCTTGCGGCACGTCAAAAAAATTTCAAAACGTTAACAAAATCCTAGGCTCTTTAAATATAACACCTTAAATTGACAACTTGCAAAATTATGTTTAAGGTCTTTTTAACCAAGTGCAATAAAGATCTCA
This sequence comes from Elysia crispata, assembly GCA_033675545.1. Taxonomy (NCBI): domain Eukaryota; kingdom Metazoa; phylum Mollusca; class Gastropoda; family Plakobranchidae; genus Elysia; species Elysia crispata. The sequence continues at coordinate 3,732 of JAWDGP010007195.1, read as the reverse complement.
TTGCTTCTTTCTCACATTTTACATAACTAGATTTTATGAAAGATAAAGAAGTGCCTTGAGTTTACAAAACAATTTTGCTAAAAAAAATGTTCACGACATTTCCATTTAATAGAAGTAACAAAAAATTGTAAAACAAAAGGAGGTTTCAAACTATAAATACAAAGCCAATAGACAATTTTCCTTTATTTTATTCAGTTCCTTCAACAGATCTACATTTCAGAAAAGATGAAGCTGTTTTTTTTTATTTCAGCGATCCTGTTCACTACAGGTAAAATCCAGTCATATATATATATATATATATATATATATATATAGATAGATAGATAGATAGATAGACAGATAGATAGAATGGTAAATAGATAGATACATACATAGATAGATGGATAGATAGATAGATAGATAGATAGATAGATAGATAGATAGATAGATAGATAGATAGATAGATAGATAGATAAATAGATAGAAAGATAGTTGGATCGATAGAAAGATACAGATATCGAAGATCTTACCTTAAATTTTGTTCATACGACACTGGGGATTCAAGCGGAGGACGTAGGTCTCTCTTGTCCTCTGCTCTCTTCGGGTATGACTGAGGTGTGATCGGTTGCCGTTCCAACATTGAGCTGTTCATATATATATAAGTAGCAGCAGCAGCAGTAGTAGTAATAGTAGTAGAAGTAGTAGTAGTAGTAGTAGTAGTAGTAGTAGTAGTAGTAGTAGTAGTAGTAGTAGTAGTAGTAGTAGTAGTAATAGTAGTAGAAGTAGTAGTAGTAGTAGTAGTAGTAGTAGTAGTAGTAGTAGTAGTAGTAGTAGTAATAGTAGTAGTAGTAGTAGTAGTAGTAGTAGTAGTAGTAGTAGTAGTAGTAGTAGTAGTAGTAGTAGTAGTAGTAGTAGTAGTAGTAGTAGTAGTAGTAGTAGTAGTAGTAGTAGTAGTAGTAGTAGTAGTAGTAGTAGTAGTAGTAGTAGTAGTAGTAGTAGATACTCTTTTAGTGCTCAAATTTTAAATAAAGCATGAAGGTATAAACGAGTATTCTTATTTTGAACTGTTCAAGACCTTAGTTGACTGAAAAAATTTTGGATAGAAAAATTAAACAAAAATTTACTTTTAGTTTTGCGCTGTTAATTTTCTGGCTCTTTTTGTTCTGCTTTTCCAGTTTTGGGCGAGGATTTAGCAGAGGATGGTCCTTGCCCTTCCACAGTAGTAGCAAAATTCGGCAAGTTTTGGTTTTCAGTTTATAACAATGAAACCTGCTATGGACTTATAACCAGTCCTAAATTAGACTTTGTAGATGCTAAAGAATTCTGTGAAAGAAACAACGGAACTCTTGCCATGCCCAAATCTGAAAAGCGAAACGATTTTTTGTTAAAATTTATAAACGACGTGGATCCTAAATAAATGCCGTGGATGGGACTCAATAAATATGATCAAGGATATTTTTTTCTTGACGGTTCAAAGTCCAACAAGAAAGTTTGGGATCATCCGTTTGCCGACTCACTTATTGCTGCACGCTGCGTGGTTTTTAATCGAATAAGAGGCGACTGGACTCAAAGTGGTTGTCTCGCAAAGGAGAATTACCTGTGTGAATGGATCTAAAACTGGAACATGTTTGGATAAGGCTGAGGAAATAGAAACGATAAACTGTAATACAAACTAGTCAATCTGTGTTTATATAAATTTATATTTTAGTTTGGACTTTCGAGTGGCAGATTTAAACAAAATTATATAGTTTTCCATAACAGGTTTAGACAGTTTAAATAGAAATGAAGAATGACATTTTTTTTAATCGTATCAAAATGTTTGCTAAAAGTGAAATGTGTGTAAAGCAAACCCAATTTGAAAATCAAAAATTAAAAAAAAACAAATTAATATGCCGATAAACGAGGCTATTTAAGGACTTCTAAGAAATAGGAGTCCATTTCATGGGAATCTTGTTTTTAATATTTTTTTTTAATTTCCTTTTTTGTTTGAATAAAACAAAATCTGATAGGAAAAAAATAAAGAGAATTGGAAATCAGTCAGTCTTGCTTGTCATTTATTGATTTAATTTACTTCTCTTTCTCCCTACCTCTCTATGATCAGATGAAGGGAACGTAGGATAAAGAGTGATGGTAAAAAAGATGTTAGTTTAGAAGGAAGGGGTGTTCCTGAAACCTCCGCTGAAATTTACGGGATTGTTCAAACCAACGATCCTGACACGGGCAAAGATCAAATCGTTGACGTCCATGGTCAGCCCACGTCCCTACACACAAAACACCAAAATACTCATGGCACATTAGATATCTATGAAGCATTAGATCAAGGTTTTTTGGACTGTGAATGGCTTGGCACACTGAAAAGAGATCCTGTGGAGAAATTTTGCTGTTGTGGTGTGTTTCAAAGTTTGAAGGGTTCCCTTCACAAAATAGTACTAGTGTTACCACACAAGGGCGTGAAAAAGACATCGGCAAACCGGACGCACAGTTGCTAGACAGCGTGGTACAGCAAAAGAAGAAAGCGGTAAACGCTGAGAGAGGCAGTAACTCTTAAAGAGAAATGGAATCTACAAGCCTATTCTACAATAGATCCGGGAATATCAGACCTTCATCATACACGGAATCAACAGGCATCAGGAATATGCTAGGTAGCGCAATCACACAGAGCTTTTCAGGTGGAGAACCACAAGAACCAATTATTACTGATCAAAGAAGTGGCTCGGTTATTGCAAACAGCTTCACTACTCAGAGGAGCAAACTTGGCGACAAACTGGAGAATTGTTTTTATGAATCGGATTCAAAACATAAAGTTGATTGTGATATAAAAATTATGTGATTCTTTCGGTGCCTGCAGGAAGAGGTTGAATGCTTGTGCTGGGCACATTCCGGGTCAAGGTTTTTTCCTTTTAATATACGAGGGCATATTGATAAGTTTTACCTCCAAGTCCATAACTTTGGAAATAATGAAGACAAACAAATGATACTTACACCAAATGAAAGGTCATTTTATTTAGCACCAGATGACATATCATTTTTCAACATAATCACCGTCCCGTTCGATACAGAGCCGCCATCGACGGACGACCTGTTGGATGCCGTCAGCGAAGAAGTCAGCAGTCTTGTCTCTGCACCAAGAAAGAACAGCATTCTTCACATCTTCGTCTGTCTCGTAACGGTTGCCCTTGAGGTAATCCTTGAGTTTTGGAAAAAGGAAGAAATCGCTCGGAGCAAGATCTGGGCTATAAGGCGGGTGCGGTAATGTCCGGAGGCCTAAACGATCTAAAGCCGTGCGAGTTTCCAAACTTTTGTGAGGGCGAGCGTTGTCGTGATGGATGATGGTGCTTCTCACGATCTTTTGGGACAGTGAGGGTGTGGGTCACACAGAATTTTTGAAACAAGGCAACACCGTGAACTCTACGAAATATGTGAACACACTGGAGAAACTGAAAGCGAGGTTGCGACGGGTAAGGAGTGAGAAAGTTTCCATCATCCATCACGACAACGCTCGCCCTCACACAAGTTTGGAAACTCGCACGGCTTTAGATCGTTTAGGCCTCCGGACATTACCGCACCCGCCTTATAGCCCAGATCTTGCTCCGAGCGATTTCTTCCTTTTTCCAAAACTCAAGGATTACCTCAAGGGCAACCGTTACGAGACAGACGAAGATGTGAAGAATGCTGTTCTTTCTTGGTGCAGAGACAAGACTGCTGACTTCTTCGCTGACGGCATCCAACAGGTTGTCCGTCGGTGGCGGCTCT
>JAWDGP010007194.1:425000-484238 GCA_033675545.1 Elysia crispata | reverse complement strand
ATATTCTCAAAGTTCAAGACTGAATTTTTGCGACCACGCGACTATCTCTTTTTTTTTGTGGAAACTGCTTAGCGATTCGTTATTATATTACAAGATCTCGCTGATTCTTCCTTCCAATGAGTTCCTATCAAAGCAAAAACGGTTTCCATGAACAGGGGCACCAAATACCCAAAACCTGATTTTTCTGTCAGAAATATCCTATTTCTATTTTTTTCCGTACCCATGGCCAACTCTGAGCTTTTCAAAGCAATTAGTAAATTGGACAAAGATGAAATAAAACGTCTTTTGGAATCTGGAAAATGTTCTATCAATGCAGAGAACTTATGCACGGATCCACCACTTTTACGGTGCTTCAGTTTAAAATACCGTCATGACGGTGGCAGGAATTATGATGCTACGAGGAGTGAAGTTCTAAAAATATTATTGAACCACGGCGCAGATTTAGATGTCCGGAGCTGGTCATCGCCGCGAGGAAAGACAGCAGCTATGCTTGCCGCTGAGGGGAATTTCCCTTTATGTCTCAAGACTTTAATGGAATATGGCGCTGATTTAGGTATCACGTCTGAAAATGGAAATACCCCTCTTATACTAGCTGCCAAGCAAGGACACATTAGGTGTGTGGAGCTTCTCACAGCTGGAGTATCCGTTTCTACACTGAATCACAAGAATCATGAAGGCCAGACTGCTTTGATTGCGGCGGCATCAGGTTTAGATGATGAAAACCTTTACTATTTGCAGGAGGACAGGATAGAGCCCCTATTACCTTCACAGGATGGAAACATTCACTGTTTGCAGCAACTGATAGAGGCAGGAGCCGATTTTGATATGGAAGACAAACATGGTTGCACAGCTCTCATGTCAGCTTTAAAGTCAATCTTAGATGAGCCTGTGAATCTCCTCCTCGAGAAGGGAGCTCTTGTGAATAGAGTGTCACAAACTGGCGGTACTCCTCTTTCACTAGCTCACAGGCACATGCCCAAACTTGCTCGTCATGGATTTGATCCTACCTCATCTCGAGGGGACCGTGACTGCGTGCACGCTGCAGTGAGCAGAGGACATGAGGCTGGTGTGCGTACACTCGTCATCAACGGTTTTCCACCGCTAGATCTGCACTGTCCAAGGTTACTAAACTGCGGATTATCTGACAAACTTCTCCATCTTTTACCAACGCCAATGTCGCCTCTAGCTGTTGCCATTTACTTGAGGCGGCCACATATTGCTAGGTATCTCATTACTAACTGTTTCTTCTCTCCTTATGACTGCACTCGACTCTGCTGGGACAGGAAGATCCGACGATTTCTCCAGAGACACGTAACTAGTGATTACCGTTACCAGGCAGCGCAAGCGAGTGAGTGTCTGGAGATTCTTGACTTTCTCTCCACAAGACCGCAATCTTTACGCACGCTTTGTTTGATCAAAATAACTTCAATCGTAAGTCAAGACCTTCTACTTGATCTATCACATACACTTGAAGGTCAAAACAGATGGATATGTAGACCAACTTTCAAAGAAAAGATTAACGACTTAGAAATACCTCCTTCGTTAAAAAGGGAGCTGCTGCACGAAACCTCTTCCTCCACCATTTGTTGTCGTTCATGGAGGCATATTTCCCTGACGGAGGTCGAAAACTTTCCAGCATGTAATTGTGATTTTTATGAAGATCGCATAAGTGATTATAGTGATTACGAACCCCTCGAGTAGGCTACTCCGTTTTGTTAAGTATTACGTTCCTGTTCTCTCTACATGTCTTCAACTACGAATACATTTTTTTTAGTAAACGTATCAGGACGATAAAGATTTAGTGCACCGTTTTTACAGCTGTTTCTATATTTCACATTTCTATGAATCATAGCGCCAAATCTTGGCGATATATAAATAGGTCAACAAGATTTTGTCTTTTAATTTGAGCGTCTGATATCTTAGTAGAACGTTGGGCTAGGAATGAGAAAGTCCCACGTTCGATCTTTACTTGGATCAATCTGGCGGTGAGATAGCATACCTACAACCCAAACTAGCCCTATCCTTGAGATCTGGCGGTGAGATCACATACCTACAACCCAAACTAGCCCTATTCTTGAGATCTGGCGGTGAGATCACATACCTACAACCCAAACTAGCCTTATTCTTGAGATCTGGCGGTGAGATCACATACCTACAACCCAAACTAGCCCTATCCTTGAGATCTGGCGGTGAGATCACATACTTACACCCAAACTAGCCCTATTCTTGAGATCTGGCGGTGAGATCACATACCTACAACCCAAACTAGCCCTATCCTTGAGATCTGGCGGTGAGATCACATACTTACACCCAAACTAGCCTTATCCTTAAGATCTGGCGGTGAGATCACATAGTTACTTACACACAAACTAGCCCTATCCTTAAGATCTAGCGGTGAGATCCCATACTTACACACAAACTAGCCTTATCCTTAAGATTCGGCGGTGAGATCACATACCTACAGACTAACTGGCCTTATCCTTGAGATCTAGCGGTGAGATAGTAGTTATAATTACATTAGTTTTTTCTGTTTTAGGTTTCGAAAGTAGTAAATCTATCATGTTGTAACAAAAGCTTGTACAGTTTGTTTGTGAAAAAAAGTTTAACAGAATTTGTGAGCAACTATCAGTGTTTTTTTTTTGTAAATCATCCTTCCATATGCACATCTTTTTGTAAACGATAAAATCTAAAACAGGAGTATAAAAATGCTAAATGATATCCAGGAACTTACAGGAACCATTTGAAAGTAATTCGTGAGAGTATTTTTAAAGAGCTTTGGAATGTCATTGAGAAAGCAGAACCCCCCCCCCAACAAAAAAAAAAAAAAAAAAAAAAAAAGAAAAAAGTAAAAAGAAAAAAAAAAAACTCGAATTATTTTAAATGGAATGATCAGAAATCTGTTTAATCAGAATTTTATTTTTAAAACTTCAACTACATTGATTTTAAGCGCTATATTTTCATTTTCTTGACAATAATTTCAAAGTTGAATCCATCTGGCTCGCAATAGTAAAAATGGTATTTCTAACATAAACGCCCCTTTCAAAGAATGTTATCTATGTAAAGTGAACATTATGTTTTTATGTTTTTGGAAAATTGAACCAAAATGTATACGTGCGTTGAGAAATTTATTCTATCAACTTAGCTACATTAATCAAACTCATGTATTTGTAATTAAATATTTACAGCTGATATTTTATGCCTTCTTTTTTTTCAATAATGCTCACAACCATTATTTTAGTAATATCTCAATTAGATATTTTTTTCTTTGCATATGGCCGATGATATATAGGTGCTTTGTACAAAATTATATTGACCTGTACTCTTTATATAAAGAAGTCTACATTTTTTGTTTTGGAATAGAATTTTTTTGCTGTGTTTAATATCTTAAATTTACACATATTGTACAAATGTGTCCAGCTTGTACGTTTTTAATATTGCGGTAAATGTCGGTGGCTTCGATATGCAAATCAAATTGTGTAGTCTGTAATAACCAGTGAAACTATATAATAGAGTCAAACTGAAGCAGAGAATATCATCTAGAGATATTGCACTCTTTATTTGATGAAATCACCATGGCAATCTTTGTATAGAGTTAAATTTATGCATAGGTGAAAACAGAGGCGCAGATGCAGACGTTCTTCATGACATCAAAACTGAGTTGCTGTGTAAGGGAAGTCAAACATGGGTTTTATTGATTTTGGCAATTTTTATTATATTTTTATATTTTTAATGTTTAGACGATTAAATTATGGTTTTCATTTTACTCTTCTCTTTTGATTCGTCATAAGTAGACATACATACACACACACACACATATTTACGCATAACTTAAAAAAGTCTCATTCTTATTCTCTATTGAATGAACATTTACTTGCATCCTCCAAATATATAGCACATTTTGACATTTCTTCCTACCTCTTCTCTTTTTTTTTTGATATTTTTAATGACATATACTGAATTTCGATCAACCAATATCAGTCTCTAATGTTGTTGATAAAAACTGAAGAAAATTTATGGATTTAACCTACAAAATGCCCTGGAAAATTCTTTGTATTTTGTTTCAATAAACTTGCTGCTGAGTGATGCTTTGCTAGGAAAGGACAAATCAGGAGGCGCCAAACAAACTCCGTGGCTAAACAGCAGGTGTAAGATCTGAGCCATTCATAGCTTTATGAGTGACCCACAATGACGCATCCGAGGCTAACGTTTCAGCTGAACTGCCCAAAATTTAGATCTTGATCTACAACCAAATCTATACATAGAAATCTTTTACATTGTGTACAAAGAAGAAATATTTTCATCCCTTATTTAATCCCCTCGTGTTAAAGACGTTAGGAGGCTAGGCTTTTCTCTGAACAGTGATGGTTTTACTTTTTGAAAAGAAGAATAATCTTTTTGAACTATTTTCACAAGAGCAACCAGCCCGACTATATCCACAACATTTTTGTATACCCCGAAGCTTTTCAACAAACAATACCTAACTCAATAACTCTTAGCCTTCAAAGTTAACTCTAAATTTTTAAGTTTTTATTTAATGAATACACAACAATGTTAACCCAAAGGCTTGCTTTAATACATATGTATTTTTTATGTATTTATTTATTTATATACACAGCTGAATTTTTATTGTATGTCTTGTATTTATGACCTTTTATATTAATGGGCATGTAAATTTTGAATTTCCCCAAGAGGGATGGTTAAAGTAAATCTTATTTTATCTTAAGTATTCCACTTATAAATCCCATGTTGAGATTTGAATTAATTAACAAACATGTGGCAAGCCTCTGTTTAAAATAAAAATCAGGTCAACACACAAAATTGTATACCCTGAAGCGTTTTGCCTGAAATATTTTCTCCTTTTATAACAGAAAGAATGTCCTTATGGCCACACTTATGCGAAGAACAACAATTTCTCATTTTTCTGCACACTTTAAAGCTATAGATTGTTTATCTCTGACACTTTAAAGCTATGAACTGATTGTCTCTGACACTTTCAAGCTATTAATTGATTGACTCTGTCACTTTAAAACGTTTAATTGATTGTCTCTGACACTTTAATGCTATGAATTGATTGTCTTTGACACTTTAAAGCTATTAATTGTTTATCTCTAGAGAATAGAAAGTTGTTATTGTTGTGAAGCTTGTCTTTCTTATCGTAGGTGTCCATGTACATTAGTCTAACATGGACAAGACAGTTCAGCACACATGCTGTCTACCATATTCCATCTGTTATTAATTTCAACAAGTAATTGGAGAAAAAAAAGACATTCCCAGAACGATGTGATTCAAAAGCTTTGTAAAGCTTGATGCAACTATCAAGAAAACCAAGAAAATCACTCAAGTGGATCAGCTGTGATAGTAAAAAAAAAACATTTATATTAGGTTTCATTTCTTTGACACAATTTAAAAAATGCTCTGCATGCCCAAGTTACAAACATGATACAAATTGTTTTTATCGTGTGTTTCCATCACTCCATTTATCTGTTCAAATGCGACATAGTATACAAAAATATATCATGGAATCGAAAAGAAAGAATAAAAAAACGGGAAGAGTTTATTCGTGTTCTATGTTTTAACATTCTCTTCAAACGATCAAGTTTTTTTTTTTTGTGTGTGTGTTTTTGAAATATGAGAGTAAAAAAATAGAGTTATAAGATTCGTGTTTAGAGTCTGGATAACGCTGGTTAGAGTAGGGACAGAGATAAATCCCCGGGGACAGATTGACCGACTTTGGATCTTGTGTAGGAGTAAAGTATGAATCCGAGGGGGGAGGGGAGGGGGGGGCACTGTTCTTGTTTTTTAATACATTTACTGTGATATTTATTTCATGCAAACCTTGCTCAAGGTGTAAAGCGATCGTGTTATAAAACGATGTCGTTGATAATCACAACGGATGGGTTATTGGTTGCTCGGATGGGGGTTTTACAATTAAAAAAATGTTTTTTAAAGTTGGTGATACGAATGGAGAGGGTTCGAGGAGAGGAAGAAAGGAAATAAAGAAAATGAAAAGAGAAAAGGTAAATGGAGGAAAATGAGAAAACGACAAAGCGTGAAAATGGAGATGATAAAAGTACAGCATATTCAGGAAAAAGAAAAGAGACAGAACTTATTGAAAAAGGAGTAGGATAATCGAAGAAAACTGTGGCATCTCGAAGACAAAGGGATAGACCTAGCTACTTTTCTTGATACCATAAACCTAAAAAAAGGTGTAAGTGAATTCCCTTCGAAGCATAATAAGAGCTCACACATCATTACTATAGCGACCAGGGAATTACTCCAGGGCTTAACCTTGTAAGGTTTGTGGATCGTAAAAGGAGCTACGGGTTATAATAATGCGCAGTACTGTTTGACAATGTTTGTAACGTTCTCGGTGAGGAGGTGGGGCCGTGTGGTGTGGAGTGTAGGCGGCCATACAAAAACCCTTCCCTTGTGTTGCCCTAGAAATGGGTGTGGCGCAAGCATTGGCTACTAAAAATAGATCACTGGGCCATACTATTCTCCTTGTAGAGTGATCTGCCCTTGGAGACAGCAAGAAAAGACTGAATGCGTCCAAAGCGTTTGATGTAAATAAATGATGAATCTAGAGCATAAAAAAGCTGCTGCCCACGTGTTGGACGATAAAAACAACACCAAATTATAATAAATGTTCGTCTCCTTCATGTAACTCCTTAAATGACTACAATTGTTTTTAACCCTTTAGAAAAGTAATCTAAAACCACTACAGTCTTTGCTTTAATTAGTGTTTATTTTAAAACGATCGTGCTCTCGTCCTATTGACTCTTGGGATGTCTTAATTAGGTAATTTTTTGTATATAATGCATAGGTCACGACGCCCACACTAACTTATGAATGTTCTCTTTTTTTCCTCTTCTTATTTTGGCTGATAATTCGTCCAGTATCGATTTTAAACCTGGAGCAAATAAACTACGTATTGTTGGAAACCCAAATATGGGTCTGTTATAGCGTAGATAGAGTGTTCGAGATGATTTTAGTTTTATTTCACAGGTGTCAAATCGTATAGTGTTTTAAACTTTCAATCAGGTAAACTTGAGGTATTCACAACAATATTCTTTGATTTCGTAGGTGCCGGTTTTTGCTGTTGCTGCTGTCTTTGCCTTTGCTTTTTGTTCATAATTATTCTTTTTTATAGTGCCGAGAATCAACTTTTCACCAAACTCTTGGCTTGATATGAGGGCATTATAAGACTAAACTCTAAACAGTAGGGAGATATAGTTATGACGTCACTTCCTATTGGCAATGCTTAATTACTTGTGCTTGAAAATTGTTATTCTCTTCTAATTCGTGTGAGTAAAACGCACGACATAATGTAACCCTTACGGCAGATCAGAAGCCATAATTAATAATTATTTAAAACTATCAATGGCATCTCACTGTTCTCCCTATAATTTTGAAGAAGAAAGAACTTAGATAACAGGACTCCTCTGGACGTAATGGGGCTCAGGGATGAGATATTTTGCTTGCAGCCAGAAGCAAATTTTAGGTTGAGAGAATTATCCTAATAACTATTCGTATATTATCATTGTTTTGTGCGAAGTTTTTGTGACTTTTCATCTTAAAATCATTCAACAATCTTTGCCAGTTTGAAATCCTCTTTTGAGTGAAAAACTACAATCTTCTCTCGAAGTTGGTATTAGTTTTAGATAATCTATGATCTTCCCAATTGTATTAAAGGCTTGATCCTTAACTGAGTAAATTTTTCTCAATCAAACTGTCCCACTTAAAGAACATTTCATCACAGCCACAATGAGGAAAACACCCATTGAGCTGAGGCCCAAAAAGTAGCTGGATGATAAATTTTATATGCAGATTTGTTTATACAGATCAAAGAAAAATCATGGATAGCATCTAAATGATCATCAAAATCTATAACACTAAGGCTTTTAACTCACAAATAGTGAGGGCCCGTAAAAATTCCAAACTATTTTAGTACAGAGCGTGATCAGCAGTTGCACTGAACGACAATGGAAAACTCTCTTAACAATCCAACAAAAGCCAACGAAATCTTAGGCGGTAAAACACCTCTTGCATTACTCAGACTGCTTCTTGCATGCCCTTCTTCTCCATTTTTTTTTGTTGAATTTCTCATTTCAAATAATACCATGAAATGAAAAAAAATAATAATGGACGTATCGTGAAGTTTAATTGAAAGTTTATTAATTTCATGACGCAATGGAAGAATAAATGTGGATAGATCACAAGAATCATAAAATATCATTTGCATATAAAGTAAAGAGGGAGACAGGAGACAAGTATTGCGTAATGGGAGGGCGTGTATATCTCTATTAGCTCATGGAATTGATAGTTAAACTAAAATACGACCAGTTCGATTAACCCTTCCACTTCACCTCATCGCGGGAAGTATGTTTGAAGTTAAGATACCTGTGGCTCACATCGTTGCTTCAAAGAGCCTAATTGAGCGCTCCATAAACTGCTTTAATTATAATGAGCGTTTATCTTAAAGGTTATCCCATTAATGGCAGCGGTTTTTGGGGCCATGTAGCCACTATAACCTTTAAGATTAGTGGGGCCATGTAGCTAGATCTAGATCTAGAATGTAGCAATAGGTACATGATATAAGCATTAATTTTACATTCTAGATCTAGATCTAGCTACATGGTCTCACTAATATTAAAGGTTGTAGGAGCTACATGGGCCCAATAACCGCTGCTTTAATTATATTGTTTAAGACTAGAATGATGACTAGAATGAATTGATTGGTATTAGCTACTGACAGAAGATGTGTGGATAACGTGTTTGTGTGCATATACATTGATCAGATTTGGAAACGATTTCCAAGAGGTGTTGGTTAGAGATGAATATGAAACTGTGTGATTTTCAAATATTTAACTTATGTTTGTCAGAAATATGTAAAATATGCTACCTTCAAAAGAATTTACGATTGTTTAACATCTATAATGAGCGAAAGTTATTACCTTTATTGGATAATTTTAATTGTGTTTCTCTCTGTGGTTTGCAGAAGAAAGCTGCAAAAGATCAAAGACGTTTTGCATTAATTCAGTTTTATGAAAATATAATTACTATTCATAATTGAACCTTTTCTGCAAAAATTTAATAGGAAGCTCAAGACAAGTGTGATGTCAACTTTATTTTAGAAAGCTTAACAGACCACTTTAATGATCGAAAATCATGAAAACATTAAGGCAAAAAGACAAATTAAAACAAAAACAACCAGCAGGAAATGAGTAAAAATCAGTGGGTTTAAATTATGGTTCTTTTATCAAAGCTTCAGTGAGACTACATTATAAATAAACAATACAAACATCACAGCTTATAAAATAAAATAAGTTTGAAAAATTCCCCCTCAGTCAACAAATTTAGAGTGGCTTGCCTCGAAAGATCTAAAAAATAATGTCTTAAAAGGTAAAAGAAAGGTTTTTTTTTTGTATTAAATCTGTTTCACAGCACAAGGACTTAACTTGGATTATCACTAGTGTCCATAATAGAAAAAAATACTCGATAAAGTTATGTTGTATCAGCTTAATGTCTACAAAGTGACCGTATGAATGAGGCTGAAATTGGTTTTTACCATACTTTATAGCTGAATTAATCAATATCTTTAAGCTATTCAAGTAAACCAATAATATCCTTTTTTAAGACGGCAGTAATGTTGAAACACATCAATAAGTTCTTTCATATCAAACTAAAACTTTAACAGTTTCAATAACAAACTATATGTTTAATGTTTATAGCGACAGGTCACTTAGATTTATACAAGCTACTAAATTTTAAAGAGAGACATTTTCTACGACATTGCAAGTGGAGTGAGCATCACAGAGTGTTTGCATTTAATAAACTCGTACATGACATCACAAAGTTTAAAGGAATCTTCCAGGAAGACAGACTCAAACTGTTGTAACAACTCTTTTTCTTGTTATTAATTACAAAGAAAGAAAACTACATTTGAACTTCCTTTTTATCGCATGCAATCTGTTATGGAATACATAAAAAGCCACACTTATTAGAATTGTTTAACATAATACTTCGATAAGGTAAGGAAAAATGAGAAGAATCACTTATAAACAAAGTTGTCTTATTTATCAGTGTTTATTTGAAATTTAGCAGCCTTTACTTGATCGACACCATTTTATTTTGTACAATATCCGACAATAACCTATGTAAAAATACTCTAATGTCGAGTAGACATTCTCTAAGGTTATGATGAATTAAAAATTGTTTTGGCTAAAAAAATTCACAGGCATACATTTTTTTTTTTGAAAAATTGCAGATGTTTTGTTGTCAAAATTGCAAGAGCTAATTTATAAAAGTTGGTTTCAAATGTCTTCATATAAGATTAAGGACTAAGACAAGAGTGATAGAGGAAATTCTTACAGTCGCCAAGAACACGGAATAACCATGAGCCTGTATGGATATAATCTGTGCAGATATAAATTGAGTTAGCATTCAGTCTTTCATTCTCAAAACTTATGAGATAATAAATTCTAATTTCTCCTCTAAAAATTCGTAAACTCCCCTGGAAAAGTGCATCTCCGATAGGTATATGGAATCGAAACTAAAAAAAAAAAACAAAGCTCTATAAATATTGTGAGGTAATAATCCATCACTCTAATTGGTTATTTGCCTCTTAAAAAATCACTAAAGCAGTTCTTGTTTTCCTGAATATTTTACACAAACTTTTTTTTCTGCTTTCATTATACACAGCCAATAAGTTAAAGCCTAATGCAGAATACAGATCTTGCAATTCATGAGGTTGACAATATTCTTAATTTTTAGTGTTAGCTAAATTGTTGGCTGTGTCACTTTTAGAATTGGGCGCCAACTACCACGTGAGACGGGAAATAGCAGTTATGTTATAAAATGTAGTTTTAAACTCGCGCCCTAAAGGTTGAAAAGTTCATAGCCAGTTGAATGATGGTCATTATCTTTTCCTAATTCCTCTTTCCACACACACTTCCCATTTCAACATCACTTGCCGCTAAGTCAAAATACGACCACCCAACCTCTAGAATCGAGAAAAATTTCTCTTCGGTGCTCTTAGACTGGTGGTTCTAAAATTGGTAAATTGTTTTTCTCTAAAGCGCAAGCTTCAGTTGAGCACAAGTTTCAACTGTTTTTGTTTTTTAAAAAAGAATTTTCCACTTGTATTACCTTACTAGCAAATAACGCAAACGTAAATGAATATCACATAGACGGCAAGACTGTGCGAATGAAAATTAGTAGTCATGGTATTTATGTGCAAAGGATTTAATTGTTTTGTGTTCAGTATTAAGGTAACGTTAACAAAGAAACCAAGATTTACTGAAGAGTGGGAGCACTATTTGATCATCACTGATGATATTTAAAGAGTTGAATTTAGCATGTGTGGGTGTCTAGTTTGCTTTTTGGGTTGTTTTTGTATACGATTATTTTGTTTAGAAACTAATTGAAGCAAAGAAGAACAGGGAATATTTAGACAATCATAGAAACCCTGGAAAGTTCGCCTATTAATACGAGCAGAAAATAAATGGGGAAAAAATATATCCAAAAAAAAAAAAATTGTGGTCGAGGAAGTACATGTTACCAAGGTAATGTCAAATTTAGATAAAAAATATAATTTTTTTTTTCGAGAAAGAAGCTCGAATTTGAAATAATAAAATTAAGACATACGTAGAGGGCACGATCAAAAATGCTGGGCTCAGGAACTTGTAGCACGATTAGAAAGTGGGCGTTTCTGGTTTTTATCGATCTCTAAAATATGACAAGCAAAAACACTTAGCGATATGAGAAGTGGGCGTTAGTAAACAGATTTGTTTGAGGTACTCAAGTCCGAGGGGACGATACCAAACCGTGTGACGATGCATCGGTAAATGAGCTTTAAACACCGAGCAAAACGCGCTAACACCTTGAATAATTGTGGCTCAAATACTAAACCATTCATTTCCCTTGTCCTAACCCACCGTGTTTCCTTTGGTGGATTGAATTGATGCATTCCTTGACATTAGCAGATTTCTGTTTCCTTTTACGTCTTTCTACGAGTCTCATCAATTTGCATGCATCAGTTTTGTAAACAATATTTTCATATTTTGAGCAATCGCAGCGGCTTCCAATATAGCTTTATAAGATTTCATAGATGATAAAGTTTGAATTCTTTATTGCGGTTTTTTCTATTTCCAACGCGTAAACAAGGACAATATGCAAATTACAAAAACAGTCAACTATTTTAAATATAAAGTTCCTTTAAGAGAAGTGATCCATTTTTAGTCGTGTTACAACTTGAAGCAACAGACGAATCAGAAAATTAAAAGAGAATCCAGAGAAATTTGCAGCTTGAAAGAGAGAAAAGCGCTATTTTTCAAGAATTATAGGAAATTCTTATAAAAGGCGGATCTAGCTTATTGCCCATGCGTTAAGCTATCACTATTTTACTGCTTTTGTCTCGGAATGGAAACGTTTTACAAACTTTCATAGCAATCCTACAGATTTATTGTTTTTAAAATTCAATAACTTTTTTATAAGGTCTATCTGCTCAAACCTGTTTGATGCTTTATTTTTACTGGATTGTTAATTCATCCTTTTTATTCTATCCAAATGCATTTTCTTTTACATCTAAGGCGCGCATCTTACCTTCTTAAAATCTACCAGTCTACAAAACATTAGAATGGGCAGGTGAATGTTATAGATAAAAAGGACGGATTTAATTGTGAAAATTATAACAACGCCTGTGATCATGTCCTTAACACACGTAACTTGAAATATTGACTCCTCCTAAGCACTGAGATGGACGACTTAGATCAAGCAATACTTTACAGAGCGTATAATTCGATTTTTAAATTACTGAAAACAATGCGTGTTTTTCAATCATCATAAAATTTCCCAATTTCTAGGTGCTTCTTAGTCCAAAAAAAGAAAAGAAAGAAAAACCGTGTTAAAAAAACGGAAATATACGAATAGCTAAGGACAGTAAGCTAAAATTATATTAACAAAAAGAAGAACTCAACCACACAAAAAAAAACCATAACGCGAAGCTCCTTCTAAAATAAATTTCAGAATTCCTCATAAAGCCATTATACTCCGTGATACTTTATAAGATAATAAAGACAAAAAAAAAATAACCGTATTGGAATACTCTGACTGTCCAACCCAAAATAATATGTAGATCTGGTCGAGCAAGAAATTAAAGCTTCCGATTCAATCTTTGAGAAAAGAGTAAGATGATAGGGTGGCACATGCACAAAGTTAAAGACGTAGGAAGTGGGATGTGTAATCATCAGACCGGTCTGAATAATTTCACACAGGGTTCAGCCAAAAACACGGTGATGTTAGTCAAAGACAAAGATATGTATGAGCCAAAAACACGGTGATGTTAGTCAAAGACAAAGATATGTATGAGCCAAAAACACGGTGATGTTAGCCAAGGACAAAGATATGTATGAGCCCCAAGCAAGCGAGACAGAGGGATAAAACCGTATCCTAAATAAACCACGGAGATACCGAACGTTCCAAAAGACCACGATATCAAGATTCGGGCAAGGTAGCATAATTATACCATCACACGGTGCTTAGTATGTTCGTGTTTGCATCATGGCAAGAACTACACAGTGTGTCTAAATAATGAAACTAAAAAAAAAGCAGGTCTCGAGATCTTTTGTTCATGTTTGTATTGAAATATGGATGCGGAAGTAATGCTGCTCTGTTATTTCTGTTTGATAATATATGCCTTTCACATCAGGTCAGACAAAGGGGTAAACAAATCGATGTCAAACGGCCCAAAAGAAAAGAGAACGTTGAGGACTTCGTTTGAGGAGGAAAACGCTAGTTGGATGAGATCGACTACTGAGCGGGGCATTTTAATAAGGATTGAACCCAGACCTATCAATTGTAAGTACATTGCACTGCCAACTTGACCAATGAGAAGGCGACCGAGGGAAATAGTTCTATCCTTACTCATTTACTGGCACTACAAGATCATTGAATTCTAGCGATCTTTGGTTCAACCTTACGTAGCAGCAAAAGAAGGAAAATCTCATTATTTTGAGTTCACACCGAAAGAATATGAAAGAAGCAGGATGGGCGTCACCGCATTTCAACATACTGTGGAGGGACTATGGTCAAAAGGAAAAATTTTGGAGTGAAAGTTATAGTTGTTTCAAGAACACAAAACTACACATGTATCTTTGATCTAGAGGAAATTCGCAACAGGTACCAACAGGTGCTCAGTGATCATTCGACTTTCGGAAAGGCAAATCCCTTCTGTCTAAGTTTCTCCAGTCTTGGACTAATACTGCATTTGTTACACAAAATTAACTAATCTAAACACTACTTTGAACTTATTGAGCTGTTTATTTGGACAACGGTGTTCTCGTATTTTTTTTTGTTTTTGTTTTGTTTTTGTTATAGAACTTTGTGCTGCTGTGGGAGATGCTTTCGATGTTTGCTTTGTTCATATGAAGATGCGACGATGGGGGAAACAATGAAAACAAATAGGGAGAAATTATCAAGTTTAAGATATAGATTCTACGACCAGCTAAGAAAGATACAGTGGTAAGGATAGGATTGTACCCACATCAAACTGTAAAAAGCATGGTATGCCTTGGATTTTGAAGTGATAATCCACAAACGACCTACTTGTACTGTCCGAGTTTAAGTCTGAAGTGTATTGAGTGAAACATGGCCAGACAGTGTAAATTGGAAGTTGAGATGAACCTAAAGGTCAGTCTGATCGTTTCCTGTAGCAAAGCATCATTTATCTCGCTTATCCCGTCCTTCCCCACTATCTGGCCATCGAATGTTGGGAAAGTAAAATAATGGCAACAGAAAATCTCACGAGAAAGAAATAACACAGTGTAAATATCCAATAACTGTGGATAATTATTCCGAAAAAAACAAGGGAGAGGAAAAAAAAAAGTGAGTGACGGATAGTCAAACATACACGTAAAGAGAATACAGATCATTGTTTATCTTAAGGCAAAAAAAAATTTGAAGATCAGTAACTGAGAGGCTGATACGGCAAACGGAAAAAAGAGAGCTGTATGGACAAAAATATCTTAATGAAAGAGACAAGAACATACGAGTATGCATCCAATTTTACAATACAATGCTACATGCCTTGCACACTGAATTAAAAACTCAATATTAACGGAATGAGTGTAAAGACATTTTTTTTCTAGTATTGGGGTCTCAAATAAGAACTAGATGCTTTAACTCTTGCTCCACTGTTCTAAACGATGGATATTAAAGTTTATGAAAATTATATTTTTAGCGATAACTGATCAATAGGTTAATCCCTAAATTAATGTGGACAGAGTTTCTGAAGCCATGATACAAAACTCCTGGCAAAAGGCATGCGACGAGTGTGGATCAGATAAAGGTTGGTATAAAAATTACGTAATTCTATTGATTATCTGTAGTTATTTTAACATATTCATATTTAAGATAGCGTTTCTTCAAGGCTAACCAACCGGCCAAATGTGCTGTGCAGGCGCGATTTCCAGACTGAATCTCACAGTAACTTAAAACAGCTTTACGTCGGTGATAAAAGTTTAGGCTAAATAAAAAAGGTAGACATTTAGATGTTTTAGGCTGGAAATATGATTCACTACGGTTAACTGTATAGTCGCCATTTCTCATTGATGTCACACGTGTTTCAGTGTGAGAAGCGAGCAAAGATAACAGAATATAACTGAGATAATTTATTGATAGGGGCTATCGACTGCTATTCGTGCCGACCCGTGGTGAGAGCGGAGCAAGCCCCGTATACCTTAACGATGTTTAAAAATCAGTGTAATATCGCAGCGTTTCAGATATTATGCTAATTATAACATATTTTAGCTTTAAGGTAGAGTGATAACAATAAAACACTCATATTACAGAAATCGCTTTTGCAGCAGGGGGATACAATTTATATAAGATTTTCGTAAGAAAAGCATTCGTGACAGGGGTTGAGGAAATGAAGAAAAAAATTTAAAGGTCAATAACAAGTTATGCTCCCACAGAAAATACAGTTCCAGGAAGTATCCTCCCTCACAGACAGATTCTCATTGGTTGTCGATGTAGATATCTGAGAGCTTCTGACGGAGTCGTTCCAAAAGGACAGACTTCCGAATAGCCAGTTGGGGAATGGGTCCTAAAGCTTTAGTAAGCTCCGACCAGGTTGTGTTGAGACTCCCGAGTTTCTTTTTCCGTCTCGTCCATGGCAGCTTGTCAGAGGGACGTGAGCCCTTTAACCTGTATACGCTTGGCAGAAAGCCGTTGTGCTCTTCCGACATGGGCGCGGGCCTGAGCATTGATGCAGCAGGGAACAGTGGAATCCCTGGACTTCTTTGGGAGGTGGAAATAGCTCTCAACAGCCACATTCAAACAGTACGGTTTCCCTCGTTGACTTTTCTTTGACGTACAGCATGTCAGCTGTGAGTATTTTGATATCACAGAAGAAATCTCTCTTGAAAAACTGTACTGTCCAGTTCGATGTCTTTCAGTATAGATTGGGAGCTGTAGGTGTATCAGAGCCTTCAGTTTCATTCGAGCTACACCTGCGAGAGAAAAAAAGCAAAATGTTTTCTAAACACAACAGCATAGAAAGGTAAGCAAAAGGTTACGTGAATAAATCTAACTAGAAATTCCAGCACTAGGATTCTATATTAACTCCTACTATACAGCACTTCACGTAATTCATTTCTTAATAGTTTTGGATTCTTTTAAAGATTTTTTTTTAATCTTGAATGAAATCTAAGGATGGTGTTTGATGATCGTTAGTCCCGGAAGATAAGCCTTCTAAGCCTCCGTCTAACGAAAGGAGACTTAAGTCATCTACTTAATGCAAAAAGGCTAAAATACCTAATGGAAGACACATGGGCACACAAATTTTATTTTAACTTCCTATGGAAAAGCAGCTGTTTTCTCTGTGCATTCCAAAATTTTGTCCTTTTAAGCGATTATTAGAAGACTAAACTATAGCAAACAGTGCCAAATGATGCACTGCCTTGCGGGAATTCATAGCTAGGCATTTATTAAAATTGTACAATAATTAACGTTTAAAAAGAGTTATAAATAAGATTTGAATTATAGAAAAATTGCCTAACATTCATTTAAAAAAGTAATATGAATATTAAAGAACGTTTGATGTGTCAAGTTGTGTTTGTCCGAACAACATTGAGTACGATTGGCCTAACAATGCATGTAGCTTTGGTAACAATCATTTTCAAAGAGAATATCAGAGAACTGTTGTTTAAGATTTGCATTGCAAGAAAATGTGGCCCACGCCACCATAACTACACTTAGCGAAAAATGTGTGCTGGCGTGATACTTCAATCATTCAGTAGATGTAGGAGTCAGCTCTTATAGTTTTTGGCGTTGAGTCAGCTCTTATAGTTTTTGGCGTTGAGTCAGCTCTTATAGTTTTTGGCGTTGAGTCGCTCTTATAGTTTTTGGCATTTCCTGAAAGATTTAAAAAATATTTTACACGTATAACTATTTCATCTTAATAAAACCTTTTTACCGCTTGTCCCAGCTCAGTTCAAAAGCCTCCTGCCAGTCTTGCTGCTGTTCTATTTCTGTCACAGCGATGAAGCTTCCGGAGACGACTGCTGCTGTCTCTTATTGATCGCCGACTCTGTTTTGGAGTTGATGCAGTCTGTGTGGTGGTCTTGTCATCGGACAATAGACAGCGCCTGGCAAAAAGAAGGAGTCATTTATTCAATACACGCATTAGGAAGAGAGAAAGGGGAGAGACTACGATTTAACGTCAGATAAGATTAGGTAAACTCAAACTTGAACCTGTAAAAGGCAATAGAAATGTTTTATGATTTTTTTTCCACTTGGACTAGTAATGCAGATGACAATTTTCAGACTGTATGCGACATGTTCACAATCACACCACTATTCTTCACAATCACACCACTGTTTATATTCTACGAATACTGATTAAGAAAATAATGTTCTAGAAGAAGCAGTATTTTTTAGCTGTCGCTCTTTAACTTTAAGTATCCGGTTTGATACATGAGTTGGCGAACGGTCAGAACCATAACTGTGGTTCGACACATGAGGTAACGGGTGATACAGAGTAAATTGGCCCTTCCGTTGAATCCACTATATGCATATTGGAAGTAAAGATGCTTTTCTTTTTTAGTTTGATCTTTATACGGCGTCCATGCTCGTTTTATTGTCAGATTTTAGGCATTTTCATCGAAGATTTTTAGTATTTTCATCGAAGGTTTTTGGTTTGTTTACTATGTGGTCAACAAATTGCCATTTATAGCTGATGCGCCCTCACACTCTCTCTCATCTAAAGGGAGGCCACGCAAGTAAAAATTCAATCGTCAGAACCACAGGCACGAGGAACAAAAAGGGACAACTTTAAGGCATTATAACGATAATATAACATGCAGCAATACATTTGGTGGTAGAGATCGGAAAAAAAATATTGATTGTTAATACGATTAGGCGAATTTGTATGAGATAAGTCTTGCACAGTGTTTTTAGACATCTTCCAGTATCTCGCAAAGTGATTAAATAGAACAGTAAAAACGTGCTCAAGTTTTATTGTGCTCGTCTTGAAAGACTACAGCTGTGTCAAAGAGCTCATTATTTCTAAATACTGCAACTTACTGGATTGTCCAATCACTGTTGAAGCTGTGAAAATCCTTATTCATTCCTGTTGACACTGATGCCTTCCAGGTCTGGTGGTGTTTCTACAATGTGATCGACAATTCCTTTCTTCTAGATGTGATCAACTCCAGAAAGGTGGTGCATGTTACGAAGCCATGGCCAGCATATGATCACCAGTCATATGAACATAATAATAGAAAAAAAGACATGGACATCATGGTAGGGCATAGCTGGAAAAGACGAATCAAGACTTGTAGAAAGCCATGGCGAACAATATTATGAGTATTTTAGTTAGCTCGCAACACAATACACAATCTGGCAGCTCGTGTTTACCTTAACAGCGTTTGGTAGTATTTATTTTTGTAACCACATCTCTATGTACATTTGAAAGAAATTATCTTTATTTTATTTATTAGCTTTATTATACAAAAGGTGTTTGCTAAAGGTAAAAGTCATGCGCTCAGGATTTCGGTCCCAAAAACTGAAATATTGAAAAAGAGGCAGAAAATGTGCTCCTGCAGGAAAAATTTTTTTTCAAACATTAGATTTGATCAACATTCAATCATTCATTGTAAATAATCTTTTTTCTATACTGTGTTATACGCTTTGATAACATGATTCTCATTTCACACGTTTACAAGTAAATCACTAATGCGACGCCATACAGTCGTTAATCACTTGTAATTGTCAAGTTAACAACATTAATTTTAACTAGGAGATCCTTTTCGGTTTACCGAGAGAGACTTCGAAGCAGCCCGACATTTTTTTTTTTAATCTGAAGCCCGAAAGCCTACCTCACCACACAAGCGACGACAATCCGACCGTCACAGCATACCAGCCTGCTGTTATGGAGATGGGGGTCTTTCTTTATCAATGACTGGTGCCGCCTGAGAAACAAGCGATTTCCTCAAGATCGTGACTCGCGTAAACAATAGAGCAGCCATAACTTTCAGCCACCACCGTTATCTAGAGACTAAAGGACTCTAATAATAACTCAAATCTATTTTTACGGAGGAGGCTCCTGAGAGATGTCAACACTCTTCCTGCTGCATAGGCTGTAAGCAGCTGTGGCTCAGGCAAAAAACGTTTTGAAGAGGTAACAACACCTGTGCTAGATAAAAAAAAAAAAAAAAAAAAGACTGGAAAGGACGTGCCTTTTGAAAAAACTTTTACTTAGCAAAAAAAAAAAACAAAAAAAAAAAAAAAAAACACGTCAATTTACATATATCAAGAACAAACTTGGGTTATAATTTTAGATGTTCGAGCTGTGTTAAGCTTCGATAATGTATATGTGAGTATTTTGATTATATTCAAATTAACTTAGACTCCTTTTATATTGTTTGGCCGCAGGGTCCTGAGTGCCTCTCGTACGACATAGAAGTCTTGTTGTGAGTTTTGTAACCATTGTGACGGTCAACTATTACATAAGAAACTGAACCAGTAGTGTAGCACTCAGGCGAGGTCCAATTCTAGGTCTCAGCATCAAGAGCATCTGTTAAAAAAGTGCTATATGCCTTATTGCAGAACTGAATGAGAAGAACAGATTTTTTTGCCTGACAACCTGTTCAGAACTGATTGACAAAACCGCCAGTTTCAGCTCTTACGGGCCATGCTTTTCCTTATCCTACCGAGCAAGAGTGCATGGTTTTGGATTTTAAAGAAAATTTCACACATTAATTCTAAGGTAACATTTAATTGGTACATTGATAAGATCGAGCCATCCTTCATCCAATGTTGACATGCTATCGTGACATACAAACTGTGCCATAAAGTAACAGAACAACCATCGTGCAGTGTGACATTTATCAAAGATTAACCATAACCCAAATAAGGCTGTAAAAGGACACGCGTGCTGCTCATTACAAGATAAGGTCCGATTGCAGTTGTTTGCTCTCTTTCTGACTTGGGTGCTGCCCTTGAAAGAAATTTCTTTGGATCCAGGCCCTGAAAAAGTCCCATCGGATGGCGTGTCAGCATTGATAAAAAAAAATCCCTGCTTAAAAATACAACTGAGTATTGCACATCATCTACATAAGTAAACAGCCCAAACAAGAAAAGTTCCTACAGGCATTTTTCTTGATTGAATTATTCAGATGTTGCAAAAGTGAGATGAAAGTTATAAACTGGACGCGAGAATGTTCCATTCTGTAGAATCTGTAGGGAGGAATATTATTTTGACACAGCATTAGTTCTACCATGCATCTGCAACGCTTAACAAAGTGGCATTGGAAGAAAACCATGTGTTACAGGTGAGTCATGTGCTGAAGAGATGCAATTCCAAAAAAAAAAATGTCAATAGGATCACGTGACTCCTTAGGCCGAGTTTCAAACACGTCATGTTCAAAATCTCTGATTTCCCAAAAAGCATTCTGTACAGTCACAATTTCACATCTGTTCATCTATCTATAATCTAGACTTAAACATAAAAAACAGCCATAATCTGCAAATACCACATCTGGATACTAAAGGAATCTAAAATGAACTTAAATCTTTCGTGGAAAAACTTTTAAAAAATCGTCCAAACTCCTCTTTAAAAAATAATTAGAGCCCACGCTTTGAAGAAAAATACCTCACTCTAATAAAATAAAAAAAAATCTCAAAAGCTATTGCCTTAAGCAGCCACCCCAAGAAAACGCTGGTACTTGAGTTTCGATTTAAGATTTAAAATAGAGAAGTCAAATGCACACTTTTTAATATCATTCACCTTCAACGTGGCCAAGGTGTGTGCACTGTCACATTGATTAATGTGGCCATTATCTTTCCTCAGGTGAACGTAGTTTTATTGCTTAATAACTTTTGCAAAAAACGCTATGCTTAAAACGATTCTGAGATGGAAAGCAAAATCTGCAAGGCAAGCAACGGAAAAAAAGCCTTGATATCCAGGTAAAAGAAAAGTTCTGTACAAATCATTTGAATGCGAAAACTTCGAACCGCTCGATCACTCATTTTTGCATTCCATCTTTGAAGAGTTTTTTTTTCTTTAATACAATATTTCAGTTTTTTGTGAACGTGAATTATACAAAGATCAAGTGACTTTTCAAGCCCAGGATTTGATATTTCAATATTTAAATTGAAGACTAAAAGGACACAGGATGCTACCCTGCGGCACGCCACTTTTACTCAAAAAGTGGTTATAGTCGAGTACTCCAATTTAAGTTGAGGCTGACTGGCATTTAAGTTGATAATGAAATCAAATTTCCCCCGAAAGCAAAGGTTAAATATAAAGAGCTGTTATGCTTCTTGAAAAATTTTCAGGATTAAAAAGACTATTTTTTTTAATGAAATGATTTAAATGCTAGATTTGGAGCAAATGGTGCAGCGAGGTAAGATATTTTGTAAACATAGATTTGCAAATTGAGATGAGCTTTTTTGGATCCCACCGCTGGAGGCCAGCTGCGCACTTTTCAGGTGTGCCTTTTGCTTTTGCATCCCGCTCCCCCACCCCCATTTAGAATTACTAAGGCGAGAGATTTTGCAACAAATCAATAAAGCTTATCCTGCAAAACC
The DNA here is from genome assembly GCA_033675545.1 of Elysia crispata. Classification (NCBI taxonomy): domain Eukaryota; kingdom Metazoa; phylum Mollusca; class Gastropoda; family Plakobranchidae; genus Elysia; species Elysia crispata. The sequence continues at coordinate 462,149 of JAWDGP010007194.1, read as the reverse complement.
ATGACAAAATGAGATATGTGTGGTAGGAAACCTTCTTTCCGTATAATCAATTTTTTTCCCTCTGTATTTTTCTGTTACACAAAGAAGCTTAGAGTACAAGAGCTTGAAATAAGTGCTTTGGCCTTTGGAAGGTAATACTTTTGTTGTGGATTAATTTTTTACATCTATATGTGGGTGTTGTAGGCCCTCACAAGGTTTGATATGGGGTTAAAGGAGGGGATGTGGTAGCGGGAAGAGATAGGGTAGGAGTATTCTTTACAAGAGAAGACTGGGGGCCGATCTGATGTGTAGAGATGTAGCAGAAGGAGTTCTTCGATATAAAAAGAAAATGCTTATCAAGAGAAAATTGGTCAAGGAATAGAGCCATCACAAGCAGATTAGTAGAAGAATTATCTGTTAATTTCTCGCATAGTAAATTCAAAGCTTGGTGAAATAGGCATTATTCATGTATTTTTCTCATGCCATTTTCACAAGACAAGTGACATTTACCTGTAACATTTGAGGCACTTGATTTCCTCAAACATGAAAGCGCGTGAACTGATGACTGATTTTTTTTTCACGAGCATTTCTACGTATTTTTTCATGTACATAATTAAGACAGGACATTTTGCAATATTTTGTGTTACACTCCAGCATTCCGGCACTCAAAATAGTCAGCTGTCTGTGCAACAGGCGATTTCGCCAATATCAGGAGAAGCATGCTGTACTCTTTTCCTTTTGTCGGTGACACACGCGATCATGGAAGGAAGGCCGTATCCTTTCTGGGGAGCAACAAGAAAAGTTTACAGCTTGAGACAGCTATCATGTCTGCTGTTGCATGGAAGCGCCATGATGCTATGTCTCAGACAACAGATTTTTTTGAACAGCCAGACAAAAAGAAGACTGGGAAAGGGTCCTGCCTTTAAGAGAGGCCTGTGAACGTATTATGTGCAGCTTATTAGAAAATTGATGGATAATTCAAACTGTACAGACTTGCAAAGCTTCGTTACAAGAATGTGAAGCGGATGACATGCTACTTTACACCGTGCACGGATACATTCCATGGACGCATGTTTTACATTATAATTTAGGTTAGCCTCGGTCGTTTTAAAACATAGGCGATTTTTTTACTACACTGTGACTAGCCACTTGTTATTTCCACTCACTAGGTCTGCTTCAAGGTTTTTCAATTTCATTAAAGACAGATACTATTTTTAGACTGGTGGGGAGTCAATTCTCCTGGTGCACTCTTTTTAGCTTGAGGCGGAGTATAATGGAAGTTGATGAAAACATCAAGTCAGATAACAGGAGGGCAAACTTCCAACTCCTACAGCACAAACGCGTCAAGATGTTGCGTCTCAGGCAAACGATTTCTTTGAACAGGAAGCGACACCTTCGCCAGATGAAAAGAAGACTGGAAATGAGGAAGGTTATTAAAGTAGCCTGTAAGAGAACTCCATGCAGATTACAAGAAAAGAGTGAGCGGTATTTAAAGCAGTTGAATCTCTGTTTGTTAAACATTGTACCACGCATGTGAAGTGGGAGACAGGCCAAGCGTCGACCGTGTTTGTATGAGTGTTGTGAAAGTATTTATTTAGAAGTAGACTCTTTAATCGTCTGGCTTCAAGGCACGGCGTATTTCTCGTTGTAAATACCATGCTGTGAGCATTGTGACACACGAAATGTAAAATGAATGTTGTTATGTTTATTGTAATCAGTCCACAGGCTGCAAAACAATTGTAACGCAGGTCTCCATCATTCAGACAACATCCAGTGGTACCGGTACCGTTGGAGTAACAACAGTATCGATTCATCGGACAAGTAGGTCCAACGCAAGATTTTGGTTTCTTATAAAACAATGCTATAGAAGGAAGTCAGATATTTGTACGAGAAGCTCTTCAGAGCTGGTAACTAATTGACAAAACTTTCAGCTTTGGCTCCCACAGACCATGCTTCTTTTACCTGCCGAACAAGTATGTATCATTAATTTTTATATTGTGTAGAAAATATCACAAGACAATACCAAAATGAGGTTTAATTTATGATCTGGCACCACAATAAGGTCAGCTTTCATCATAATTCTAATCGTCACATCAAATCGATGTCAAGTCTGTGACAAGACAGTAACAGATAAATCTGTATCTCTAACCACTGATCACCATCATCAGGAATCCACAGGGTACTGAGTCATTCGTGGGGAGATGGAATTCAAGAAAATATAAAGGTTTCACTAAGGCGCTTGAAGCGGCAACTTCTCTTGCCACTAAGTCGGAACCGGTGTCGAGGAATCCCGGTCTTAGGCCCGTCCTCCCAGAAACCTGTAGCTCCTTTACCACATATCTTAGAGCTACATCAGCCCAATGCCTGCCCTGTCTGCATTAAGATGCTTTACAAGCACCGCAGAAAAATGAAAATATGGCCATATTAATAGGCAACCCCTCTTGTTTTTAACTCTGAAACGAAACCTTAATCATCGATTCTATACTTATAGACAATTTTCTCTTGTTTTCAGCTCTAAAACTAAACCTGTATCATAGACTCTATACTAAACGGCAACCCCTTTTGTTTTTTAACTCTGAAACGAAACCTATATCATAGATACGTGGCCTCGGTTGGTTCATTCTGATCTAAAGATGCTCCTCCCAGGGTGTGTTGTTGTTGTTGTTGTTGTAAAGTGAGGTCCTTTTTAATTTTGTGTGTTTAGTAATATGCTTTTCCTCTTCTATAATGTTAGTGAAAGCGGAGGTCAAATCCAATGTATTCTCAATACATATTGGATTAAAATATTATCTGACTTTGAAGTAACAATGAGAAGCTTCAACAAAGCAGAAACGCCTGAGTTTGTAAGACTATTTTTGTCGCCACAACTTAAACACCTCTATATAGACGTTGGCCTATTATAAAGACCACAGTCTTGCAACCAGTAAAACCACCAAAACAAGTGGAGGCGACCAAGAAAGAGATTTGCGAAATCTTCAAAAACAACAACCTGAACATAACCATCGCTTCTCGGCCTTTTGGCAAGATTATCTAGACAGTACCTATGATCTAGAAAGTCTAAAAATATTTGTCTCAAACACTTGGGATAGTGTCTGACTAAAATTAAAATTCACTATCATAATTACGGAGCTTGCTCCGCTCTCAAGCCGAGGAAGCATTCTCTTCAAGGGACGTTATTCGATAAATCTTATTTGTGCCCTTAATTCCAACATTGTGCCTCTCCGGACCAGTGGTGTGCCGTGCTGTGTCGTCTCTTAGCTTAGTAGCCAGCCCCAGATCTAGATAGGATAGTCAGGCTAGTTAGGATTGAACTCGTATGAATTGGAAAACCCAGGAACTCTCATACCCCTGTGAATAGGAAACCCAGGAACTTTTTATACCCCTGTGATATTAGATTAGGTAACCCAGGAACTTTTACACCCCTGTGAGGATTTTTAGTGTTAGATTTTTATCAAGATCCCACTTAGTCTACTTATTTACGCCTAGTTCTTAATTTATCTACTAACCGGCTGGACCGGAATCCCATTATCTGTGATAGCTGTGATAAGCATAATTAATTTTATATCATCTCTTCATCCACACCATTCCATTGCCATTTCACCTGCCTCACTGGGGAGGTCCTAACTCGGCTCTAAGCATTTCAATCCGATAATCCAATCTCCAACTCCCTCCATTTCACTGTTTTCAGTTTGCTGTGCCGTCAACTGTTGACGAGACTTTCTTTTCTCCACCCCTACACGTTACCTCCTAATTTCTGCAGTGCTTTGCTATTTTCTAAAGTTTAGCAATTGACTTATTGCCGAGAAGGGATCCCTGCCCTTTTGTTTTCAATTGTATACATCCTACCGAACTCGTATTTATTCTCACTATTTTGTGACATTGGTGGTTGCACTAGTGACCTAAGTCACCAGCCCTTATACCCCATAGATCTGCTTGCACCTGTACTTAGCTTACTTGGGCTCTTTTTCTAGACTACGGTCTCCCGCCAACCTAGGAGTGAGCGAATTTTTGAAATTCCCAACCTGTTTGTAAACAAGGCATTGGGTGAATCCTAATCTAAGTTTCAACTCGATATTCGCAGGGTAATCGAGAGAGATAATAGCGTCTTAACAAGTAGTATAATATCCGTAATCGATACCTCGTGCTCAGGTTGCCCCACGGTAACCCCTGGAACGGGTGAACAAACTTCCCTTAACCAGGAAGTGTTTACTAATATTAGGCCTGGTAGACGGGACCGGCCCAGTTAGTCAGTCAGGTTTGTTTACAAACAATCGTTGGCCTGGAAACGGAACCGGCCCTACTAGCAATCCACAAGGGGAGAGCACTGCATTCCTATTTGTCTACCAAGCCGGGCCCGGAAGACGGGACCGGCCCGGCAAGTCTAGCCAGGAAGTCCACTCCCTCCCCCTCGAGATTGTGAACAATATCCTCTTTATTGTAAACATCCGGTAGTGCCACCTCGCTGGCCTACGTACACCTGTATTTTCTATCTTATTAAGTAATCGTTTAGCATCCATCCTCACCAAGTCTATCATTCCACATCCGTCAGCCATCTGTTTGTGGTCAACGCTGTCCATCTTTGTATACAATAAAGACTTGCCAGAACCAACAAAGTGTTGGACTGGCCTGTGTAGTTCTATTGTGTGTTTGCACGATCACCTCATCCTCTGGACAGTACCTTGGCATCTACGCCTGCTCCTTCAGCCTGCAGCACCATCTACAGTTCTATTCGCCCCTGACTGACCAAACATCCCCCATCCCGCCAGCCACTACCACTGTCCCCCCCACCCACGCCCCCCCGCCACTCCCCGAGTATCAGCCCATATAGGGCCACTTTTAGACTCTATAGCTACCTATTTCCGTGCCAATACCGCATCACTGCGGCCCTTGGCCTCTACAAGGAAGCGCACTACATCGGTGCTTATCTATCTCCCTACAGCCATCCATCCTAGTAAGCTGCTGCATCCTCTTGGAAACCTCAACTACTTTTAGAGTTTATAGGTTTAGTACCCTGCCAGGCCTCCAGTACCTACTGGGGGGGCTCTTAGATAGAGCCTTTCTCCTCCCCTTGTCCCGCTCCATCTTCACTCTCTATCTTCTTACTATATCCATTCTAGGTCTCTACTACTATCACCCATCATCTCATTGAACGGTGGCTCGGTGTCACCTCATACTGGTACCGTAATTATTGTGCATCTTATTGTACACTCCATTGACGCCACATCCTATGCTATTGTACTTATATTTATATTTCCTACCATAAGCTGTTATACTCATTTGCACTTGTATCATTCACCTTACATTTGCATCATCAAGCTCATTCCATCCGCCTGCATCTTGTGTGTTACTTGCCATCCACCTTCCATTCTACCGCAGTGCCAACCTACAACTCCTGGCAAACTAGATAGACTAAGTTTAATCTCAATCTCCCTACGAATTCCCGCAGCACACCCCCCTCACAAGTTCCGTATCCGGAGCCTAAAACCCGCCTTCTCCCAGTAACGCCAGGAAGCACCCTGCTATCGCGCCCAATCCACCCCCCCACGACCCATCCACCCTAATAAATTGCTGTATCCCCACCCCCACCCCCCCCCAGTCCACCTATTAATACGAGTTGGAATAGGTTTAGTACTACATCCACCTACAAGTCCCTGTGAGGCACGTTCATTACCATCTCACCGTCATCATCATCGCACACTTTTTACGCAACACTGTTGATACCATCCATCGCTCCACTGTTATTGATCTTGTACCATCTAAGTATCTCCTTTGGAAGCTACAGTGTCATAGCTGTGATAGTAGTGTTAGATGTGGTGTAGAGTGCCAGGGATCTTAGAAGTAGGAAGGACTTTAAACGGGGATGTGCGCTAGCTGGGGCTGGCAATGACGACCCAGCAACGTCCCCCTAGGGGTAGGCTGCGGCTCAGCCCAACGCCTCCCCTCGAGAACGGAGGAATTTACGAGCCACCCACGGAGATGGCCACAACTTCCCGCCCGGATCAAAACACGCGGCTGGCAGGGCGGGAAAGAAAGTCCACATCAATCAGGACAACCAACGACATGACACACATTGAGACTATCGTACGACACAGCGATCTCGCGGCCGTCGCCAGCCCGGAGCGAGATACCGCAGTGTCCCAGAGCAGGGCCCCAGGGATCCGTACGCTCGTGTTTGAACGCTCGCCAGAGAGCGTTACGACGCTGGATCCCGCGACTCCGGCTTTTGTGCCAGGCGTCCCGTACCGTCAGGTGTTCCAGGAGGCTGCCCCGGAATCCCGCGTCCGCGGCCACGTCACCTACGCGGACGCGGCACGCTCCCCGCCACTAAACATTTATATGCCCGACCCCTCTATTACACCACCAAGATTGTCCCCCTCACAAAAGACAAGTGATAACCGGCCCTCACCAATCTCTATAGCCGCGGCCGGCCAGATACCTGAGGGGACAGGGGCGGGACATCCAGAACCCAACGGGCCCGCCCACGTAACAGTAACAACACGCAGGTCCCCTTCACACCATACCATAGAGAGCCGGCCGACTCCCACCACATCATTAGAGGCCGGCCAGCCACTGGAGGGAACAGGGGCGGGCCAAGAAGAACTCAAGCTGCGGGGAGCCATCCAGGGGGAGACGATCACGTTCCCCCTACCGATTCCGGGGACCATTACTTGCGACTTGTGTCGACCCCCAGTCTCCTGAAGACGGAAGAAGTCCAATCATAGGGACGCCCTACGACACATGCAGGAGCAGCACGACGCTAGGACAGTGGCGGCTTTCCGGTGCACAAGATGCGGCTACGCAACAACCACGCTACACGCCGGGAACCGCCACTTATCACGCTCCTGCACCGGAGTCAGGGCCCTCGAGGAGGCCCCTCAGGAGGTAGGCCCAACCGAGCTGCGAGAGGACGGTACGCTCGTCCTGCTGTGGCCGGCCAGACCCAGCTCCTGCCCAATACAAGACTGTATCTTCGTCACAAGTGCCTCCGGAGTCACGGTAGCTACAAGCCTTGATCATCACCTGGCCCGGAGGCACGGAATCCAGATGGGCAGGAGACTGTGGAGATGCACCTATTGCGACACAACGATGGCCGGCCTAGAGACGAGGGAGCACCGGTGCGGTGGACCCAGACGAACAAAAGTGACGGGCCCTAAACGCCCCAGAATAGGCCCGCCAGCCCCCGCACCGGCCCAGCGCAAAGAAAGCTCCCTCACCAGTAGAAAGAGGCAGGACGAGCACGAAAGGACAACAAACGACGGGGACGAAGTGATACCGGCCGCCGACTCACCAAGAAGGCCGGAGACGCCCCGTCTGACTACCGCAGCCCGGGAAGACCTACCGGGAGGAGACAGAAACCAGAGCACGGACGAGGGGGAGGACCATGATGAATATAGCCTCCCCCACCTGGCGGAACGCCCCCCCGCGACGATGCAGGAAGCGCGGGGGAGAGGGAGGATGACGCTGATTTGCCAAGCCTCCCAGACACAGAACGTCCAGGGCCCCGCGGCCAACACCTTAGCGCGGGGCGAGGGGAGGACCATAATAGCCTCCCCCAGATGAAAATGAAGAAGTCCGTGCCATTCCTCGGCCGGGGACAAGGACGAGATCCGGACCCGCATCCTCCCCTATATCAAATGACAATACAAATTCTATAGAAGAGCTGTCCCCGACGCTGGTGGCCGCCATCAGAAACATCGACACCAGCGGGGGCAGCACGGGGGGGATCTACCTCAACGAGCGGGTCCAACACGGTCTCAATGGTGTGGGACCAGACGACTCTGTTGACTTGTTTACAACACCGACAAGAGGGGAGCCACAGACAGAGATGGGCTCCCCGACGACGCCCCACACCACCCCGACCGAGGAAAACAACAACTCTCCTCCCAGTCCCGTGGGATCGATACACACCCCAGACATTTCTCCCACGGGCTCTGAGGGACCTCCTCACTAAGACCAGCCGGTTGCCGCCGAGATCGATAGTATCTGGGACATCCCGGGGGAAGGACAGCAGGCCAGCTGGCCCGCGCCAGCAGTGAACACGCCCCCGGCCCCCACCCAAGATACCGACGACGACGACGACGGCGGCATACCTCAGCCCGGCTGGCAGGACAGGATGCCGGAAGTGACGTCTCCTCGGGCCTCAGGGGATACAAGAGTCTCTGGAGTTAACCAGGAAGGAGACTCCCCTGAGGCGGGTGAAGACAGCTTAGCTGTGGACACCCACGACGATGAGGAGACCGTCACTAGAGCTGCGTTCTCAGCCAGGTGGAAGGAAGCCTTCCTTGGATGCCACCGAGGCAACCTTGACCAAACCATGGATGGGTTCACGAGGGAACTCCCCAAGGTCGCAAATAGACTTTTATCAAGGACCTCGGTGGCTACGAGCAACACCAACAGCGCCCGAAGAAGAGCCCCTCCGGCCGACACCAACGAATCTGACCCCGCGCCCAGGTCCTCCGCCGGTATCCAGCAGAGGAGGCGGAGGAACCAACACCGCCATCAACAACGGAGGGCGCGGCGGCAGCACCATCACAGGCCGGAGGACGCCTCCAAATTACAAAAACTTTACGGGCGCTATCCAAGGAAGGCCCTACGGAAGGTGCTGGGAGAGGAATCCCCATACTACTCCGGAGGACGGGACCGTCTACGTCAATACATCGCGGAGACATACCACCACAGGACGGTCAGCAGAGACCAAGTGGCGGAGGCGAGGAGACTTTACGACAATTGCAGCTGGGAGCCGCCAACTGAAGAAGAGTTAGAAGCGCTCCAGTCTCCTCCCTCCGCAGATGAAGTCCTAGGACGTCTCCGCAGGACAGTTAATACATCTCCAGGCATGGATCGCATAGAATGGAGACATTTGAAAGCTATTGACAGGACCGGCTCCCTTGTCGGCGATCCATGCCCTGGGGATCCCGTCCTCTTGGAAACAGTCACGCAAAATCATGATCCATAAGAAAGGGGATACCGATAACCCCAGCAACTTCCGGCCAATCAGCCTGCTGAGCACGCTTTACAAGCTCTACTCCGGCATCCTGGCCAGTAGACTCACCAGAATAGCGACGTCCCACGGATGGCTGTCGGCAGAACAGAAGGGCTTTCTGCCAGGCGTCCGTGGGATCCAGGAACACACATTCCTCCTACAAACCGCCATTGACGAGGCCAAGAAGAATTACGGGGACCTGTCCATCGCCTGGCTGGACTTGACCAATGCTTTCGGAGCTATACCTCACCCGGTGCTAGGCCAGCTGTTTCAGAGCCTGCCGATCCCGGACCTACTCCGACAGCACCTCACAGACATATACACTGACAATCATTGGGAATTCGTCTGTGAGGAGGGATCGGTCGAGGCACAGCCAGTATCCGGCGTGAGGCAGGGCGATGGCTTGTCCCCCATCATCTTCAACCTAGCCAGTGAACCCCTCGTCAGGGCGGCCGCGGAAGGCCAGGGAACCCAAGTTTTCGGCAGGACCGTCCGGAACACGACATACGCGGACGACACCGCAGTGCTAGCCCGGACACCTGCCGACCTACAGACGACGCTTGACCATATGGACCAAACAGCCACCAGTATCGGCCTGTCATTCAACCCGGTCAAGTGCTCGTCCCTGACCTTCCGGGGAGGAAGTGTGATTCCTGCGCCCGAGCTCAGGATACAAGGGGGCGCCGTCAAGACCCTGGGGGAAGAAGACACCGAGACCTACCTGGGCATCCCAACAGGAGCAAAGCTGCTCTATCGCCCAGGTACGGAGCTACCACGGAAGATGAATCTCCTCCAGGAATCCCTACTGGCGCCCTGGCAAAAGTTAGAAGTGCTACGGTCGCAGCTCATCCCATCCCTCTCCACCATCTAGCGTCCGGGAGAGTCAAGAAAGACCTGCTGCGGGAGATTGATGAACAAGCGCGCGCCTTGATGAGGAATATCGCGAGAGTCCCCGCAGCCACCTCCCGGGCGCTGTTTCACGCCAATAGGAGAGTAGGGGGATTAGTCATTATACCCCCCTAATCGAGGATGCGGACATATGGATCGTAGCACGGGCAAGCCAGCTTCTGAGCTCGGAAGATGAGGTGGTCTCCAGTACCGCTTGGAGTCAGCTGAGGGACACAATAACCAGCGGTATGGGACACCTCTTACAACCCAATGACGAAATCCCGGTCGATGCCTTCCTGAGTGGTGACCAAAGTGAAGGCCTATACAGTTTCCGGCACCACTCGACCCGGGCCAACCTGTGGACACAGGCCCGCCATGCTGCCTCTCGGCTGCACTGCAAGATCGACGCCTCCAGCGACAACCCAAGTCTTACAGCGGAGGACGTCTCTTCAGTACCAGCGAAGGCAGTTAAGTCCCTTCGGCTCGTGTCCCGAGAACGATGGACGGCCAAGCTCCTGGCAGCCCCCGTACAGGGTAGAGTGGCGAGAGGTCTGGACCTGGACAAGAGTTCTAAGGACATCATCCACTTCATGTCCTCCAGGTCCAGCCTCTCATTCAATGCGTGGAGCCACTGGGCCAAGTTGAGATGCAATGGACTGGCCGTCCGAGGAGCTCCTGGGTCGACAGCCCCAGACAAGCTGTGCAGGTTCTGCAGGCTGAAGAGAGAGACAACCAGCCATGTCATCTCTGGATGTTCCTCCCACCTGAGGGAGATGACAGGAAGGCACGACCGGGTACAACTGATCCTTGACCGATCTTCTCTGGGACCTTGGGATCGAGGCGGTCCCCAACGACAGACAAGAGGATGGCCGGAGCATACCTGACGTCACGGTCACGGAGGGTGACAGCCCAGTCTACGTAGACATCACAGTCCCCTTCGATGACCCCGCGAATCTGTACCGCGCGGCAGCTGACAAGAAGGAGAAGTACGGCCACCTCGGGACCGTCCTGCCACTGGTGGTGGGAGCCCTCGGGTCCTGGGTCCCAGAGAACGATACCATCAGAACCAAACTCGACATCCCCCGGAGGTTGTGGGACGAGGCCAGGCGGAAGATGCGACAGTCGGCCATCGAGGACTCGTGCCGCCTGGCCAATGACTTCCTCAACCTCTAGACAACGGGGCAAACCACGAGAGGATGGCCGACGACAAGACCCCAACCACGTGAGGATGGCCAACCACGTCGGTTCTCCCACAAAACTGAGCCTGACGCTACAGAAATGAACCAGAAGTCAGACACATCCCCGGACACATCTGTATATACTTACTCTATTATGTGGCACTCTACACCATCTTACTGCTGCACATATATATATATATATATTATCATCATCTATTTTGATTCTTATGCTCCCCATCCCAGTGTATGAATGTGTGCAAAGAATGACAAGTAGGTCCAACGCAAGATTTTGGTTTCTTATAAAACAATGCTATAGAAGGAAGTCAGATATTTGTACGAGAAGCTCTTCAGAGCTGGTAACTAATTGACAAAACTTTCAGCTTTGGCTCCCACAGACCATGCTTCTTTTACCTGCCGAACAAGTATGTATCATTAATTTTTATATTGTGTAGAAAATATCACAAGACAATACCAAAATGAGGTTTAATTTATGATCTGGCACCACAATAAGGTCAGCTTTCATCATAATTCTAATCGTCACATCAAATCGATGTCAAGTCTGTGACAAGACAGTAACAGATAAATCTGTATCTCTAACCACTGATCACCATCATCAGGAATCCACAGGGTACTGAGTCATTCGTGGGGAGATGGAATTCAAATATAAAGTTTCACTAAGGCGCTTGAAGCCGGCAACTTCTCTGCCACTAAGTCGGAACCGGTGTCGAGGAATCGGTCTTAGGCCCTCCCAGAAACCTGTAGCTCCTTTACCACATATCTTAGAGTTACATCAGCCCAAGTTCCTGCCCTGTCTGCATTAAGATGCTTTTACGAAGCACCGCAGAAAAATGAAAATATGGCCATATTAATAGGCAACCCCTCTTGTTTTTAACTCTGAAACGAAACCTTAATCATTGATTCTATACTTATAGACAATTTTCTCTTGTTTTCAGCTCTAAAACTAAACCTGTATCATAGACTCTATACTAAACGGCAACCCCTTTTGTTTTTTAACTCTGAAACGAAACCTATATCATAGATACGTGGCCTCGGTTGGTTCATTCTGATCTAAAGATGCTCCTCCCAGGGTGTGTTGTTGTTGTTGTTGTTGTAAAGTGAGGTCCTTTTTAATTTTGTGTGTTTAGTAATATGCTTTTCCTCTTCTATAATGTTAGTGAAAGCGGAGGTCAAATCCAATGTATTCTCAATACATATTGGATTAAAATATTATCTGACTTTGAAGTAACAATGAGAAGCTTCAACGAAGCAGAAACGCCTGAGTCTGAAAGACTATTTTTGTCGCCACAACTTAAGCACCTCTATATAGACGTTGGCCTATTATAAAGACCACAGTCTTGCAACCAGTAAAACCACCAAAACAAGTGGAGGCGACCAAGAAAGAGATTTGCGAAATCTTCAAAAACAACAACCTGAACATAACCATCGCTTCTCGGCCTTTTGGCAAGATTATCTAGACAGTACCTATGATCTAGAAAGTCTAAAAATATTTGTCTCAAACACTTGGTATAGTGTCTGACTTAAATTGAAATTCACTATCATAATTACGGAGCTTGCTCCGCTCTCAAGCCGAGAAAGCATTCTCTTCAAGGGACGTTATTCGATAAATCTTATTTGTGCCCTTAATTCCAACATTGTGCCTCTCCGGACCAGTGGTGTGCCGTGCTGTGTCGTCTCTTAGCTTAGTGGCCAGCCCCAGATCTAGATAGGATAGTCAGGCTAGTTAGGATTGAACTCGTATGAATTGGAAAACCCAGGAACTCTCATACCCCTGTGAATAGGAAACCCAGGAACATTTTCTACACCCCTGTGAGATTAGATAGGTGAACCCAAGAACTCTTTACACCCTTGTGTGGATTTTTAGTGTTAGATTTTTATCCAGATCCCATCTACAGCTCGTTCTCGTTCTTAGTCTACTTATATTTATGTTTCAGTTCTTAACTTATCTACTAACCGGCTGGACCGGAGCCCCATTTATCTGTGATAGCTGTGATAAGCTCATTCATCTCTTCATCCACACCATTCCATTGCTATTCCACCTGCCTCACGGGGGAGGTTCTAACTCGGCTCTAATAATTTCAATCCGATAATCCAATCTCCAACTCCCTCCATTTCACTGTTTTCAGTTTGCTGTACCGTCAACTGTTGACGAGACTTTCTTTTCTCCACCCCTACACGTTACCTCCTAATTTCTGCAGTGCTTTGCTATTTTCTAAAGTTTAGTAATTGACTTAGAGCCGAGAAGGGATCCCTGCCCTTTTGTTTTCAATTGTATACATCCTACCGAACTCGTATTTATTCTCACTATTTTGTGACATTGGTGGTTGCACTAGTGACCTAAGTCACCAGCCCTTATACCCCATAGATCTGCTTGCACCTGTACTTAGCTTACTTGTGCCCTTTCTCTAGACCACGGTCTCCCGCCAATCCCAAGAGGTGAGCGAATTTTCAAATTCCCAGGCCTGTGTGTAAACAAGGCATTGGGTGAATCCTAATCTAAGTTTCAACTCGATATTCGCAGGGTAATCGAATCTAGGTGAGAGAGAGATAATAGCGTCTTAACAAGTAGTATAATATCCGTAATCGATACCTCGTGCTCAGGTTGCCCCACGGTAACCCCTGGAACGGGTGAACAAACTTCCCTTAACCAGGAAGTGTTTACTAATATAAGGCCTGGTAGACGGGACCGGCCCAGTTAGTCAGTCAGGTTTGTTTACAAACAATCGTTGGCCTGGAAACGGAACCGGCCCTACTAGCAATCCACAAGGGGAGAGCACTGCATTCTGGCCAGTAGACTTACAAAAATTGCAACATCCCATGGATGGCTCTCGGCAGAATAGAAGGGCTTTCTGCCAGGCGTCCGTGGGATTCAGGAACACACGTTCCTCCTTCAGACTGCCATTGACGAGGCAAAGAAAAACCACGGGGACCTGTCCATCGCCTGGTTGGACTTAACCAACGCTTTTGGTGCTATCCCTCACCCGGTGCTGAGCCAGTTGTTCCAGAGCCTGCCGATCCCGGAACTACTCCGACGACACCTCGCAGACATCTACACCGACAACCACTGGGATTTTGTCTGCGAGGAGATATCGGTGGAGGCGCCAGTCACCGGCGTGAGGCAGGGCGATGGGACTGTCCCTGACTTTCAACCTGGCGAGCGAACCTCGTCAGAGCAGCCGCGGAAGGCCAGGGGATCCAAGTCGGCAGGACGATCCGGAATGCAACGTATGCTGACGATACCGCAGTACTGGCCCGGACGCCTGCCGACCTACAAACGACACTTGACCGGATGGACCACACAGCCACCAGCATCGGCTTGACTTTCAACCCGGTCAAGTGTTCATCCTTGACCTACCGTTGAGAAACGAGCTCAGGATCCAATGGGGCGGACATTTGGACCGTGGCGCGAGCCAGCCAGCTCCTGAGTTCGGACGACGAGGTGGTCTCCAATACCACTTGGAGTCAGCTGAGGGACACTATAACCAGCGGTATGGGCCACCTCATACAACCGAACAACGACATCCCGGTCGATGCCTTCCTAAGCGGCGATCAAAGTGGAGGCCTGTATAGCTTCCGACATCACTCGACCCGGGCCAACCTGTGGACACGGGCCCGCCATGCTGCCTCTCGGCTGCACTGCAAGATCGACGCCTCCAGCGACAATCCAAGTATCAGAGCGGAGGACGTCTCTTCAGTACCAGCGAAGGCAGTCAAATCTCTTTGGCTCGTGTCCCGCGAACGATGGACGGCCAAGCTCCTGGCAGCCCCCGTACAAGGACGAGTGACGAGAGGTCTGGACCTGGACAAGAGTTCCAAGGACATCACTCACTTCATGTCCGCCAGGTCCAGCCTCTCTTTCAATGCGTGGAGACACTGGGCTAAACTGAGATGCAACGGACTGGCCGTCCGAGGAGCCCCCGGGTCGAAAGCTCCAGACAAGCTATGCAGGTTCTGCCGACAGAAGAGAGAAACTACCAGCCACGTGATCTCTGGCTGCTCATCCCACTTGAGGGAAATGACAGGAAGGCACGACCGGGTCCAAACCATCTTGACAGATCTCTGGGACCTTGGGATCGAGGCGGTCCCCAACGAGCGACTTGAGGATGGCCGTCGCATACCCGACGTCGCGGTCACGGAGGGTGACAGCCCAGTCTACATTGACATCACCGTCCCCTTCGATGACCCCGCGAACCTGTACCGCGCGGCAGCTGACAAGGAGGAGAAGTACGGCCACCTCGGGACCGTCCTACCACTGGTGGTGGGAGCCCTCGGTTCCTGGGTTTCAGAGAATGACATCATACGAACCAAACTTGACATCCCCCGGAGGTTGTGGGACGAGGCCAGGCGGAAGATGCGACTCGTGCCGCCTGGCTAACGACTTCCTCAACCTCTAGTCGACGGGGGCAAACCACGAGAGAATGACCGACGTCAAGATCCACCTACGTGAGGATGGCCAACATCGTCAGCATCCCCACCGACACTACCAAGACGTTAGTCACATCCCCGGACACATGCGTTCTATACATATGCCATTTATAGAAACATGGCACTCTACACCATTTTTACCATTTTACATATATATATATATATATATATATATATATATATATATATTTCTTAACTATCTATCATAATCTTATGTTCCCCATCCCATAGTATGCCTGTATATGATGAATGATATTTATTGTGTTAATCCCCCTGCTGGTTCCAGCGAATTGTAAAATTTATATATGTTTTATTGCTATCAATAAACCCATTTGAAAATTTAAAAAATCTATGATCTAGAGAAGTCAAATTTCTATGTCCCTACACCGGGGATTGTGTCAAAAGAAAACCATAATTGAATATATCTATAACGGAGCTTGCTCCGTTTTCATGCCGAGAAGCGTCTATCAAGGGACAGTGTGAGTGAAGTTCATAAGCAGTGGGGGAATGAAAAGCGAGAATGTATGTGCCTTAGACTTAGCCTTAGATTTAGCCTTGGAGCTATAAAAGACGACGAACACGAGGGTTCGCCCTCTTTGCACATAGCATTTTTGTTGAGAAAGACAGGAGATTTTACATCTGTAAAACTAAATCGGGAGAGGTGAGAAATTATAAGATCTGGATCAAGATTTTGATTTTAATTAATATTAACGTAAATTGTAAAATAATAAGAGGATTTAGAGATTTAAAGAAATAATTTCATTTCAGAAGTTTTTCTTTATTATGTCTAGTGAATCATGATGATTGTTGTTAATATAGATTAACGATTGAATAGCTGATGCTAAAGTAAAAACTGTTTTCCTATTCTGTTGCAGGAAAAATTTATACTAAAAAATTTAGCACCCGAACAGAAAAGTAAAAAGAAACAAATATTCAAAATAAAATTTAAACAAATCTCCTAATCTTCAATATGCGAAATTATTGTTAGCAAAAAAAAGGCAATTTATTGCTTCATAAATGAAAAAAAAAAAAAGTTGGGTCCTAAGTGACAAGCAAAAATAATTTATACTTATGCTGAGAAATACAAAAGGAAACGGCCTCATGAACTGAGTAAAAAAAAAAAAATCTTTATATGTGTGTATATATATATATATATACATAAGAAAAAAAACAAAACTATTATATTCTGAAAAAGATAATTTTGATAAAGAAAGAGAAGTCAAGAAAAGGGACTATTAAAACAAGAACTGGTGTGTGTGAGAGGACAAGGACTGGTGTGTGTTTACAAACAAGAACTGGTGTATAAACAAAGATCTGGTAGTTGGAAGCAAGACGTGGAATACAAGGAAAAAAAAAGAAAAATGTAATTGATAAGGTAGAATTTATATAAGAATTAATAGCGTAGGTTTAATTTATAATTTTGTTTGATAGATATATTTATTTAGTTTATTAAGATTATTGTTTTGTTTCTTGTATTATGTATAAGGGGGGAATTCATTAGAATAAAAATATAAAATTCTAAAATATTGTTGGGTTTTTATTTTGTCACATAAGTATATATATATATATATATATATATATATATATATATATATATATGTTTGTAACATAGTTAAAAGAAAATTTATTATGGATTGTAATTAATTTATCTTAAGCACAAATAATTTGTTTTATAGAATTTGAGTCCTTTGCAAGGAATTATAATCAAATTTTATAAATTAGAGTAAAATTATATATCCCTATTAATTATAATATAGTGAGTACATTAGAGAGGGGGATATATTTTACAGACAGCATTTCAAAATTCTTTCTGTGCCCTAAATTCTTGATTTCGACATCGTGTGCCTTCCCTAACCAGTGGTGTGCCGTGCTGTGTCGCCAAATTAGCTTAGTGCCAGCCCCAGATCTAGATAGATAGATTAGTTAGGCTAGATAGGGACGCATTCGTCAAAGGAAAACCCAGGACTATTCAAAATACCTGTGTCGATAGGTTAACCCAGGAACTTTCATACCCCTGTGACGGATTTTAGCGCTAGATTTTCTTCTTATTGGATCCCAAATTTTTATAGCTCTTTCTTTTGTGCTTAAGTCTCAACTTAATTACTAACCGGCTGGCCCGCAGTTTTCCTGTATTATCTGTGATAGCTGTGATAGGCCTATTTCAACTTTAATTCTAATAATTTATTTTACCGTCCAGCCCTTTTTTTTAGCTTGTTTCATTCATCGCCATTCCACTTATCATACTGCCTCACGGCGGAGGCCCCAACTCGGCTCAGCCTAATAACATTCGATAATCCAATTATCTTACCCCCTCCACTTAAATATCATATCCTGCTTGTATTGCCAACAGTTGGCAACACTTAATTATACCCTGCTATACACTATTTTCTAAGATTTGCAGCCCCAGATGCAGTTTCAGAGCCGAGAGAGGGTCTCCGCCTCCCTAGCTTTTAAATTTTCCGCATATTTTGAAACCTAAAGTATCCTTAGTGACCTAAGTCACCAGCCTGTTTACATATATTCTACACATTGTATTTATTCAGTATATAGATCTCACTCTTGGTTCACTTGTGCTCTCTTTAGGAATACGAGGTCCCGCCTTTCAAAAAGAGTGAACGAATTTTCAAACTACTAAACTGTTTACAAACAAGACGCTGGGCGCGGAAGACGGAACCGGCCCAGCGAGTTTACTGAGGGTGAACGTAGTCTTAAACTGTTGAATTGTTTGTAAACAAGAACGCTGGGCCCGGAAGTTGGGACCGGCCCAACGAGACTGTCAGGCCAGGAAGCTCGCCCCCCTCTTTATTGTAACATCTGGGCGCGACGTCATTTTGGAACCACTCCTACCAGTACTGTTGTTCATATTTATCCAATCTAAGTAACTGATCGATAGCACTAGAAATCAATCACCTAAATATACCATCACATCTCATCCGCCATCCATCCCGTTCCTGGGTGTTTCTGTCCCCTGTCTACTCAGTAATAAACATTAGCCATAACCAACAAATTGTTGGTCTGGCCTGTGAGTGGACCCTCTTGACATCCCCCCCCCCCCCCCCCCCCCCAAAAAAAAAAAAAAAAAAAAAAAAAAAACAACAAAAAACCACTGACTTCCTATATCTTCGATTTTAAAAACAACTTATATAAACCCTACAGGAAATCTTAATGCAATGCGCGTTACATCAGTGATTACAGCACCACTCCCCCTTCATCATAAAGAACCTGCCCAAAGGTATCGACTACCGTTTAAATATGAATTCGAAAAACGAGGAAGTATTCAAACAAGCCAGCCCCACCCACGTACAAGAACGCTCTTATGGTGAGCGGATTCGACCAACTGTTGCAATGCAATGACGATATAAAATCCACTCACATCAAAAAGAGAAAAATAGCAAACGGAGGAGAAAAATAACTTGGTTTAAACCACCATTCAATATGAATGTTAAAACGAACGTTGCAAGAAACTTCCTCAATTTAATCGACAAAAGCTTCCCCAAAACCAGCAAGCTTCATAAAATTATTAACAGAAACAGCTGTAAAAGTCAGCTGTAGTTGTTTATTGAACGTAAAAAACAAGCGGTTACGAACCGCAACAAAAACTTGTTCCAGGAATACAATAGAAAAGCAAGACCAAACGAAGTAAAACTCTGCAACTGCCGTGCGGAAAAAGCAAGCTGCCCATTGAATGGGAAACGTCTAACAAAATGTGTTGTGCTACAGAGCTACAGTGACAGAGACAAGAACAAAGCATCAAGAAAACTATACAGTACATCTGAAGAGAGCATAGAAGCAGTGCTCGAAACATGAAAGTCATAAGAATGTAAGTGAACATTATAATCATAAACACAAAAACATAACAGTACTTGCCTAAAGCTGTAACCCACTGTACAGATTGGTACCGCAAAAAATCCGCAAAATTCGTAACATTCAAGTCTTTAGCATAGTTAGATTTGTGTTACAAAGTCAAAGTCATTTTTTTATAAACAAGGGTACAATGGTGGTGTCAGACACGTTCATGAGATTAATTTTGTAATTGGAAAGAGCAGAAGAGACAATATCGCCCTGCAGAACACTATTTTTTAAATGGTTGAATAAGTGTGTTCAGGTTAAAAGTTGAAAATAATTGTCATACAGTTTTTTAATTAACTCAGGAGGCTTCTCTTGAAAAGTTAGGGTTCAAGATATTAAAATATTTTATAAAAAAAAAAAAAAGAACAATGAGCTATAATCGGACAAAATGGTGTAGCTTTACATGATCTTTTCTAAAGCTACATTGACAATTTGATGTCGGCTTTCTTTGAAGTCCAGCACCCATGCCAGTCAACTCTAGACCATTCTCTCTATTATCTTACAACATTGTAAGCTGTTGAGAGCTCATCAGTATATAATTGGTTTGAAAAGAGGCTTTCCTCTTAAAATTTTTAATGAGGTATAAAGTCCTTCTCCCAAGTGCATTGTGTTCCAAATGTGCATTAGAAATGATTTTCGTAGGTTTTGCGCATTAATTTTCGCCGAATGACTCGGAAAAGTAGCGTAAATGCTCTTCCTCAGAGATACTGGATTGACCTCTGAGATGGAATTGAAAATGGTTTCTTCACCTTCTCGTTTTTCTCATCATTATTTTTCCTCGAAAAGTTTTGAATGAAGCATTTTAGCTTCAGGAACTGTTTGATTGTCGCCCCGAGGCAGTTTTGGCTTTATGCTGATACATTTACCACGCATCTTTGCTTTATTCCGTAATTGGCATGTTTTTGAAGGTTATTGTTCATAAAAAAAATATCATTGGACCAATTTCTCTCTTCTAGATCGCTTGTTCATAGTGTAGAGAGAGAACCAAGGCATCCTAGAGAGGTGTATGGAAGGGAAGAGCTTTTTCAGCTGCCACTTACATTTTTCGGTAACGTAAAGCTAGCTGTCAGACCAGAGGATTTTCATTTATGTAAGATTTGTGCCCGCTGTCTGCACTGAGGTATTGTGAGATTTTCTCATGCTCTCCATTTATGTAATTTCTACACAAGTGACTTGAAAATTAATCGACGGATTGATCATTTCCATACATTTAAAAAAATATTTTTCTCAATTGTATAATTATGGATGTTGTTCTCCCTTGAAATAAAAAAAATCGTAAAAATGTGATCACCTATGTCACCTATGTTATAATCACAGCAATTGGTATCTTTTTTATGCAAAACTGGATGAGTCGGTAGTTCTCTCTCAAGCGTTGGAAAGTAAGATAGACTTAAATATTTCATTTTATGAATTTTCATGTCATGTCATACCGATAGGACAACCACCGAGACACAGCCCAATGCCAAGAGGTGTCAGCCATGTCTATACATGGAAGCCAGTGACACCTTTTCATACATTTTCTGAAATGAGATCTAGACGTTCCAGTAAATAATTCTACGAAGAGCTCTGTCGCATACCTACAGGCGAGCTTCAACTCAAAACCAAGAACAACCTAGACCATCTGAGGTCAATAGCAGAAGACAGAACACAGTGGAGGAGACTATCAGCGAACATCTGAGGTCAATAGCAGAAGACAGAACACAGTGGAGGAGACTATCAGCGAACATCTGAGGTCAATAGCAGAAGACAGAACACAGTGGAGGATACTTTCAGCGAACATCCTAGAGGCAGCCGAGGCGTCCAAGTCGGGGCACTAGGATGTGAAAAGCGGTAGACAGAAAAAAAGAGAATTTCTCACAGTGCATTTGTGGTGTCATACAGAGTCACTTTGTAGTTGGTTACTATGTGTTGACAAAAGGTAAGAAAGTAATTGAGCTCTTTAAAATTTTCTCTCACGCATCTGATGTCACTATTAAATAAGAGGCCAGTTTACACTTCTTTGCTCCAGAGGCCTCATGATTCTTTATAGTTCTCCAGCACATCAAACAAGCTTATCCTGTAAGACCATAATGGAATGGAAGACATTTTGATTAAAAAAAAACTTTTTCCGAATAATTGGTTTGTTTGACTTTTTACCCGCATCTTTCTACGACTCAAAAAAGTTTGGATTGGAGGATATCGAGATAAGTGTTCGTAGAAGACAGCAGCGTCAGTGGCTATCAACTCGTATTCTGGATCATCACACAGTTTGGGATGAGTTTGGGGATACAAGTAACGAGACGAGGTAGCGTCACTCTTGATTTTTTGATTTATGGCAATACCGAGCGAGAAAGGTAAGACTTGGGTAACAAAAGAAGATTGAAAGCAGATCTTCTGTTGGGAGAGGTGACAAAAGTTTTCAAAAGGAAAAAGAAAACTGTTATGAAGAGGAAAACTATGAAAGTTGAGGTACTACTAGTTGGAAGTTTGATACGAAATTGGAATATAGGAAATCGTTTTGTGTATACTTTCGTTTTGTAATTTTCAAAGCCTGGACATGGATTTCCCTCGTCTGTTTTCCCTGTGCGAGTTTTAAAAAAATAGGTGGATATTATCCACAATATTTCTGGATCTGGATATTTGTACACATTATATTAAAGCAATTTTACTTATGAGCTGATGATTTGTTTTGTCACGCATATTACCTCATTTGGATTTCAGTTTATACATTTCCAAGAAATTTTGTAGTGTGTGTTACATCCAACAGATTGGTTTATTTTGCACTTTTTATTGGATCCGATATATATTTCAAATTATTTTTGGAAAGTATTTTTCAAAATGTAAACCATTTTTACCGAAATAAAATTATGTAAATCTGTAATGCCAACACCTAAACACGTTGCAGAGCAAACATTTTTCCCTATTTTCAGTAAAACCAAATGGATTTCCAAAAATAATTTTATTCCGAAATGTACAATAAGATCAGCCATCTTAAGAAAACCCGACGGTGAAACCAAATACTCCAGTGATGCTATATATAACAGGCATGGAGGGACAAAAAAACTTGCCACTCTGCATGAAGTACTACGAGTTTGAGAAGCACAAGATATATATGATCAAATTGGGAAGAGTTCCCCATGTAAAGTTGCGTTGGAAAGAATTGGATGACAACCTGACAAGCGTATCTCATGATTATAATACGCATTCGAAAAGGCAATGACTTGGCTTTTCATAATTTTATTATATTTCTCAACAAGCTGATTCATAGCGACATTTTCGATCATCTTTTGAATATTATACTCCAAGATAATTCATTCATGCTTGATTTTTGTACATGTGCTGTTGTGCAGTTTTCGCACTTTTTTGTGTTTTACTTTGCTCTTGTGCCATTGTTTGCTTTTTTGCAAACATTCCACTCATGCATTTTCAACATAAATTTGGACATCTTTCACGGGCTTTTTCATTGCCGGTGCTTTGTTCATTTCCTATATTTGCAATATTTTTTTTTGTTTGTACAAGCATGTCATTCTCTTGAGAAGACCATCTTCCATCTTCTTACACATTAACTTGTTCGGATAGATACCTTATTGACAGCAATCGTTTTGAAAAGGCTGATAACTGATTTTCTATTCCTTAAATGTTTTCCAAGAAAGGAAGAGCTGGCGATAGAGATGGAGAAAATTTTAAAAGGTTAATCAGAAGAACAAATGCATCAAAAAGAGAATGGAGGCATCGCATTAAAGAGCATGTCTCGGAGAGGAGAAAATTTAGAACAATGGAATGCGAAAAAGAAGAGAAAAAACTGGAGAAAGTAATCCAGAAATAAAAAGATTGAACACAACACAAGGATTTCAAGAGCGTTCTGAGCAGCAGCTCATGACAGATTCACCCAAACAGGAGTTGAGAAAACCGAAACAATGTGAAGAATTGAGAAAGGGAAAAGCAGGTGAAGACCTGTAAAGTCCACCTAGTGACTTTATGAAAAATTGCACCAAAGAAACGGGAGTTTTAATCTAGAGAGGGAGGGAGAGAAACAGAGTGGAGAGAGAGACGGTCAGAGACAGAGACAGACAGACAGACAGACAAACAGACCGTATTTACTAGAAGGAAGGGGAAGAGGATGAGAAAGAGAGAGAAGAAAGAGAGTGAGTGAGAGATATACTCTGAGAGAGATATTCTGAGAGAAAGATAATCTGAGAGATATTCTGATTGAGATATTCTGAGAGACATATTCTGAGATACAGGCGGGGGAGAGGGGAGGGAAGTGGGGGGGGGGGGGGTAGACCAACAATGTTAGTTACAGACATTTCAGAAAGTGCTCTCATTCTTCTTTGCAAAATCACTGTGAATTTTTGAGGCATGTCAACTCATAATTTACAACTCATGTAAATCCGGTAAACGTATTCATATACATTTCATATTTATTTCATGCATTTTGTACCCTTTTTATGAAATGAACATTTTTTTCCAACTTCTGCTGATTGAAAAATGCATGTCTTAAAGCGTTGTTGTGCAACTAAATGCCTTTTTTTCTGTTTCAACAAAACAATTACAAAAAAGACACTTGGGAAGGGACAAACCTGAAGCCAAAAGCAATGTCGCCCATGAGAATAATCAAAAAGTGCAGTGGAATTTATAGGCATTGACAGAGAGAGGGACAAGCGAAACACGAAAACCATTAAAGTATGAGTGAGAAAGAACGAGATATAGTAAAAATGGGCAAGAGACAACATCGGAAGGTTAACTTGAAAATAACTGGATGACAATCTGGCATGCATATCTCATGGTTTTTGGTTAGCATTTGTAAAAGCAATGACTAAATCCTCTCAGAAATCTATTTTTCCCCAACAAGCTGATGCTTTATATTGCTATTTTGAACCATATTTTGAATGATGTGTTAAAAAAGTATGCTCTAAACTTTTTGTATTTGGATTTGCTCATGTACTGCTGTGTGCTTTTCTACAGCATTCCATTTATTCAATTTACACCGGAGCAATTTTAAAGTAATACCGATTTGTTTTTTTAACCAATGTTTTAATATTATTTAACTATATTAAAATAGAACATTGACATTGCATACAAGAGGCCGTCTATTTGTGGGAAGAAGGTAGGAAGAAAACAGAAAAAAGAGGGCGAGAACTCTTTTCTACTCGTAAAGACGTGACCATTATGGAACAGTATGTCACTGTAGCTTACCTTTACATTACAACACCTGACAATGTGGCCGGGCGAGGGTATTTACACAATCTCCTCCCTCCACCGAAGAGATCTTGTGGCGACTCTAGAAGCCACCAAAACATTTCTGGACATGGACAAGATTGAATGGAGACACGTTTAGATCATCGACCAGACGGACCACCTCGTTCAAGCAGTCCTGTCCGCCATTCATGTCCTGGGAAGCTTGTCCTCCTAGAGAAAATCCGAAAGCTTTGAGTCACAAAAAGGTAGAGACTGATGACGTTACCAATCAGTCCTGTCCGCCATTCATATCCAAGGAATCTCGTCCTCCGAGAGAAAATCCGAAACTTTTGAGTCACAAAAAGGTGGAGATTGATGACGTTACCAAGTTTCGCTCAATCTCCTCGCTAGGTATGCTCTCCTGGCCCAGAGACAAACAAAGACTGCTACATCACACGGATGACTCTCGCACAGAACAGAAGGGCTATCTGAAAGGACTGATGTCTGCAGGATGAAGGATTACAAGTTCCTTCAAAAACATCTCGATGAGATTGGATATATCTCGGACACACTCCAACTCACAGACAACTACATCGACCAATAGAGCTAAGTCAGCGAGGAGGGATTAGGCCCACCCATGGATAAGCGTGTGTTAAAGCGATTGACTGTCCCTCTAGCTAATAAACCCCTACTGATAACAGCCATGGATAGCCAGAGAATTAACGTCTTTGGCAGGAGTGTCCGAACTACCATCTGTGCTGATGATATCGCTGTTAAAAAAAGGACACCTGACGACCTTCAAGTCGCAATGAATCGTATAGACACTGGAACCTCTTGGATCGTCCTGTAAATCAATACACACAAGACTTTTAGTGTCTTCCCTTATTTCCAAGGAGGAACAGTGCTCCAGTACTTCTACCTTAGAAACCATAATGACGCAATCAGAGCCCTGGAGGAGGAAGGTACGAAGGTTAACCTGGACATGCCAAAAAATGCATACTCCCGCACAGATTCAGGACTGAATACGGTCCTCCTCCAACAGAGGCCACTGGCGCTCTGGTAGAAGTTGGAAGAGCCGCAGTCCAAGCTCATCCCATCCCTCTTTGACCATATCGCGCCTGTGAGGATCAAGAAAGAACTGGAGCAGGAACTCGACGAACAGTCACGGTGCCTGCTTCACGGTATAAACCTACTTCCCGCCTCCACATCTCCGGCATTCTTCCTCGCAAACAAATGATTTGGTGGAATGGCAATCACGCTACTTGTTGAAGAGTGGAGAAATTGGAAAGAGCTGAATGGAAAAGGAGAAGAAAAGCTGGACAGCAAAATCGAGTCCAACAGCGCTTCATGAAAGATTCACCAAAAATGTTTGAGAAAGTAAAAGACAACAGCTGAGGAACTGATAGGAGAGCCAATGGCAAAATGTGATCTTTGTTTTACAAGACGCACAGTGAACATCTACTGCTTTGACTCATGACTGTCGATAGATCTACGGTATGCGTTCATAGCACACAGCTCTTTCACATTCATACCACCCAAGTGTACTACCTCGATATGTTAAGTCCTCAAAACATTTATCCATAGAGTGAACAGAGTTCCGAGGCAAACATTACAGGCATGTGTTGTTTTTGTTTTGTTTTTTTTATTTTCCATTACGTTTTGAAAAGGAATTGAATCTATTTTATGTGCAGTTTTGTGTTTCTTTTGAGAATTTCAGGATCAGAGGCGGTCCATAAATGTGTTCCACGTATGCCCATCTTGCGATTTTCCAACTTGATGTATAAATCGATTGTTTTTTTTTTATTTATTTCTAGTTAAAGGTAACTACTTGCCTCATTAGACACTATGACTTGAAGAGAAATCAAGTGAGCAAAAGATATCCCAGTTTGGATAGCAAGGCATGATTATGGATTTTGAAAACAACTATGCTAGGCTAGGCGCCATTCATGTCAGGAAACACTGATTTGGTTCTTGATTCAATTCGGTTTTTGCCTAATTTTTCTTTCTAGATTTGAGTGAAGTATTCCAAAAAAAAGAAACTAGCCCCCCAACAGCGTTCATTTCCTGGAAAATGGCCGATCTACTGGAGAAGAGGAAACTTCTCCTGAATGACTTCCTCGAAAAATAGGAAGGAAAAAAAAAAACAAACAAACAAAAAAAAAACTACACATCTATAGAAGATAGAAGGGCGTGGAAATGATTCTTATTCAATTTATTTTTTTAATCATGAAAATGATTTTTTATGTATTTCAACCCATCTCATATTTTAATTCATATGAGATGGTCAACATTTTTTTGGAGGCAGGTCGATGCTGAGAGGCGTTCTCTCCCCTTTCTAGATAAGATTTGTCTATCGTAAAAGTTTTACATTTGAAAACTAAAGATTTCATCTTCATCACCTGGCTAGGTATTTCATTTGCATTTTAATCGAATTTTCGTTAAGAATACATTCTATTCCTTTTTTATTGTTAATAATATTATAACTATTATTATGTGTATTATATAAATATAGTTTCCAAAACACTTGGTCTATTTTTATCTTATTACTACTGATCATTGATATCTTATGGCAACTCATAAATATAGACTTTTCTTGTAAAATGGACGGATAAAATTCATTCTCTCAATCTGTCAAGAGAGAGAAGATTAATTGCCACAAATTGTCAGAACCAACTGAACCACCAAGACATAAAGATAGGCCTGTGGAGACAAGACCCAAGACAAGAAGATAGGCCTATGGAGACTCGAGAACCAAGACAAGAAGATAGTCCCATGGAAACTCAAGAACCGAGACAAGCAGATAGTTTAAATGAAAAACAAGCCTATAAAAGACCTTAAAGATATAAAAAGAAGTATCGATGAAAAGAAAAGCAAAAAAATGAAAGTAGATAAAAAATAGAGGAAAAAAAAAAGAAAAGTCAAAGATTAGACCGACTTACCCAGATCCGATAAGTACTGTGTGTAGCAAACATTCCACCTTTAGGACGGGGATTCCCAAGTGGACCATTATGGGTCCCATCTGACGCCTGCAAAGAAAAGGACAGATTCGCTAATTTTTTTTTTTTTTTGCCATTTGTATTAATAAACAGGCCAATTAGAATAAAAAAAGGTTTTAAAATTAAAAAAAAAATGGATCGATATTAAGTCAAAGTGGCAAAGGCCAATGAACAGAAAAGCGAAAACAAAGTTTAAAAAAATCTCAAAACAAAAAGAAAAAAAACCTATTCATATGTGTATTATGTAAATATAGTTTTCAAAACGGTCTATTTTTATCTAATTTCTACTGATAATTGTTATCCTATGATGACATATCTATACACTATTCTTGTAAAATGGACGGATCAAATTAATTATTTCAATCTATTTAGAGAGAGAGAAGATTAATTGCAAAAAATTGTCGGGACCAATAATTATTGAACGACCAAGAAATAAAGATAGGTCTATGGAGACAAGAACCAAGACAAGAAGATAGGCCTATGGAGGCTCAAGAACCAAGACAAAGATAGACCTATGGAGACTCGAGAACCAAGACAAGAAGATAGGCTTATGGAGACTCAAGAACCAAGACAAGAAGATAGGCCTATTGAGGCTCAAGAACCAAGACAAAGATAGACCTATGGAGACTCAAGAGCCAAGACAAGAAGATAGGCCCATGCAGGCTCAAGAACCAAGACAAGAAAATAGGCTTATTGAGGTTTAAGAACCAAGACAAGAAGATAGGCTTATTGAGGCTCAAGAAACCAAGACAAGAAGATAAGGTTTATTGAGGCCCAAGAAACCATGACAAGAACATATGCTTATGGAGGCTCAAGAACCAAGACAAGAAGATAGGCTTATGGAAGCTCAAGTTCCAAGACAACAAGATAGGCCCATGCAGGCTCAAGTTCCAAGACAACAAGATAGGCCCATGCAGGCTCAAGAACCAAGACAAGAAGATAGGCTTATGGAAGCTCAAGTTCCAAGACAACAAGATAGGCCCATGCAGGCTCAAGAACCAAGACAAGAAGATAAGCCCATGGAGGCTTAAGAATCGAGACAAGAGATAGGCTTTTTGAGGCCCAAGAACCAAGACAAGAAGATAGGCTTATGGAAGCTCAAGTTCCAAGACAACAAGATAGGCCCATGCAGGCTCAAGAACCAAGACAAGAAGATAGGCTTATGGAAGCTCAAGTTCCAAGACAACAAGATAGGCCCATGCAGGCTCAAGAACCAAGACAAGAAGATAAGCCCATGGAGGCTCAAGAATCGAGACAAGAGATAGGCTTTTTGAAGCCCAAGAAACCAAGACAAGAAGATAGGCTTATGGAGGCTCAAGAACCAAGACAAGAAGATAGGCTCATGGAGGCTCAAGAATCAAGACAAGATAGGCTTTTTGAGGCTCAAGAAACCATGACAAGAAGATAGGCTCATGGAGGCTCAAGAATCAAGACAAGATAGGCTTTTTGAGGCTCAAGAAACCATGACAAGAAGATAGGCTTATTGAGGCTCAAAAACCGAGACAAGAAGATAGGCTTTTTGGGGCTCAAGAAACCATGACAAGAAGATAGGCTTTTTGAGGCTCAAGAAACCATGACAAGAAGATAGGCTTATTGAGGCTCAAAAACCGAGACAAGAAGATAGACTTATGGAGGCTGAGGAAAGAGCTGAACAGTAAAAAAAATAATGGGAAAGGCGCGCAGAAAAAAAAATTGAAGAACCGGAAATGGGTTTGAATGACAAACAAACCTATAAAAGACTTTAAAGGTATGAAAATAAGAATCAAAGAAAGAAAAGAAAAGTAAGGAAAGTAAATAAAAAAGAGGGAAAAAAGACCAAATTAGACTGACTTACCCAGATCCGATAAGTACGGTGAGTAGCAAACATTCCACCTTTAGGGTGGGGATTACCAAGCGGACCATTATGGATCCCATTTGACGCCTGCAAAGGAAAGGACAGATTTGCTATTTTTTTTTTATTTTTTTTTTTTTTTGCATTTTCATTAATAAACAGGCCAATTAGAATTTTTAAAAAAAGGTTCGAAAATTAAAAAAAAAATTGATATTAAGTCGAAGTGGCAAAGGCCAATGAACAGAAAAGTAAAAACACAATTAAAAAAAAGAAAAAAAAAAGTATCGAGCAAGGAAACGCCAGCACAGAGAAAACCAAGACAGAAACACAAAGAAACCCAAAACGCAGAAACACAAAGGAGACAAAAAGCGAGTGGAAGATTAGGAAGAAAAAA
The DNA here is from genome assembly GCA_033675545.1 of Elysia crispata. Classification (NCBI taxonomy): domain Eukaryota; kingdom Metazoa; phylum Mollusca; class Gastropoda; family Plakobranchidae; genus Elysia; species Elysia crispata. The sequence continues at coordinate 432,451 of JAWDGP010007194.1, read as the reverse complement.
ACAAATGGCATGTAGAAAAAAACAGTGAAAAAAGAGAAGGCGAAACTAGAAGAACGAGAGGAGTGAATGGGGTAAACGGAGGAAGAAGAAACCAAAAAGCAAAGAAAAAGCGCAAAAACGCCTGAACTCATTGCAAGCCGAGATAGCCCAGACTTGACGAAAGAAAAAGGTATAGGAAATATGAAAGCACTGGGAAAAAAAGAGAAATAAAATTAGCTAAAAAGAACCCTAGCCCAAATGATGGAAATGAATTTTTCAGAGTTTTAAAAAGGAAGTAAATAGAATAGTTATTTTAGTTGTTTTTTTTTTCAATTTAAATTTTGACATTTTTACTAGATGAATAAATTTGAAAGCCGAGTATTAATATACCCTATAAACAGAAAAAACAGCAAAAAGAAGGATATTTTAATCTGGGTACACAAAGAAGCGGCACAGCTACAATGCTATGCAATAATTATTATAAAATAAGTTTATAAGGAAGGAAAAGAGAAGAGGCTTCACTAACATAAAAAATGAAGAAAAGGAAAAATTTCGAATAATAAATACGAAAGGTTCTTAAAAAAAGAACGAAAGGCCAAAAGCGGGGTATTTTCAGATGCACAAACATATAGGGCGCTTGAACCCATCCAAAAAGTGTTGGAAGAAGAAGAAGAAAGAAAAGGAGAGGTACAAAAGCCTTCACCGTTCTTACATGACAATTTCTAAGGTTGTTGAAAATGAGAGAAAGATCAAACAAGCTGTAGATCTCGACAATAGTGATGTGATGCTCCACAGCTCTGACCAAAAAAAAAAATATAATTCGATATGCAAGTCTTGGGAGTTTCACACAAAGGAAGACTCGATCTCGAAGGAAAATAAGTGATGAGGCCAATTAAGGTACGACATGCATTGAAATGGCAACAAGAATGGATTACCTTTTTAAAAGAGAATCAAACTTAGAATTCGCTTTCGCGTTGATTTTTAAGCTTAATTTGTTCGCTGGACGACACTCTGCCACTGCTTGATCCCATCAACGAGATGTAAACTGGCAGCCACAAATTCGGCTGATTATCAGGATTTAACACAGGAAATCGATAATTACTTTAAAGAAGAGGGTAAAGCTTCTGATTGGTTACGTTGGCTTGGTATTAAGATATGAGATAGGATAATAATTATGATGTCGTAGTTTTCTTTTATTGGTAATTCATTGTAAGAAAGATTTTAAATTTCTTTCTTTTTCACTATCCATACAAAAACTAAGCTCAATCTTTGGTATTATTGCAGATATCGGCCCAACTCACCCTAAGCTTTAAAATTGTGTTGTTCTTAATGAATTTGATATGCTAAACACGAATGTGAAGGTTTTATTCGTCGCAAATAAATACTTTTCAAGATATAAGCATTTTTGCGTTGCTCTGAAATCCCATTAAAGTACAAGTTTCGATTTCGTTGGGAAACATTCATTTGTGAAGTCCGACGTGAGGTGGGCCGATATCTGCAATTTTACCCAATCTTTTTCCATGGCCCGATCTAACGAAGCGCCCTTTAGTATGATACTTGATAGAGGTACCGCACCCATTCGGAAAGCCGTCCAAAAGAAGAATCAGGAGTGGTATGAATTCAATGTTATACTCTATCACACGCATGTAATTAGCTACGCGGATAGAATTATTTTATAGTGAGGAAAATTTAGTTTGCTTTCTTGCCAAATTGGTTTTGATGCTACGGTCTAATCCCAAACTCAACAATCTGAATCAATGCCATAAAAAAATGAAACACCAATTAATGAAAAACAATTCAACCCAGCAACGGCCGTGATAAGTATTATAGTTATCAAAGTGAAACAATGGCAACTATCCCAAGTTTGTGGCGTTATTTTGTGGCGAACAGTTATGCAGTAAATGTAACAGACAATAGACAGGCCAAGACCAACTTGAAAGTGTTATATGGAACTCTAGTGAAACGTTGTCATCATAATGTTTAGAAGTTCGTAGTTAGAATTATTCCTGCACCTTGTCTCCTCAAAATCTTTATTCATCCAGATGCAAGTATCAAAATGAAGACAAAAACCGAAAATTGCTGGGTTCAGATTTTGGTCGAAACTACTATTATTGGACCAGAACAAACCAAACAGTATGAAAAAGAGAACTTTGATTGTTCTTTTGATGTTTCCCAGAATTTTTTTTCATTTCAAGAAAGCTCTCGTAGGACCGGAAAGAAAGGAAATGACGAGACCTCAAGCTCACCCCTCGATGCTGTTGAGATTGAACTCACAAAGACTGTCTCTGTGGATATCCGGGCCACCATTCTAACCTCTCAGCCACCAAACTCCCGACTCTTGACGAATTTTGGGTAAATAAGCAGATTTCGGTCCAAATCCCGTAGAGGATTATTCCTCGTCTTTAAGTGTTTTTTCTGCCTAGTTTAATCCATTATATTGAACTGAAATTCATCGCGTGTATATAATTAGTAAATTACGTAACAATTAAATGGAATTAATCATGACAAATGAGACCGCCCTCGTCTAGATCTATGTCCTAGTTTTCGCAATCAGAAAGTAGTGCCCCGGTTTCAGAATTGTGCGCATGCGCTGGGACTGCGGTAGGTAGAGGCGGGTAAAAAATGAGTGGGCATGCAAAAGCACAAGCGGATTCGTATACAGGACTGGGTCACAAAAATGCTTATAGCTTAAAAAGTATTTGCGGAAAAATTCCTTGCAGATATCGGGCCACCTCACGTTTTGAATGTTTCCCGACGAAATCGAAACTTGTAGTTGAATGAGATTTTAGAGCAACACAAAAATGCTTATATCTTGAAAAGTATTTATTTGCGACGAAAAAAAACCATATTGGTGTTGAGTAAATTAAATTCATTTAGAAAAATTCAAGTTAAAAGCTTAGGGTGAGTTGGGGCGATATCTGCAATAATACAGTGGAGGTTAACTGTCCGGGTAAAAAATAAGTGAGGCACGCAAAAGCACAAGCGGATTGGTATACAGAACTGGGACAGAAAAATGCTTATAGCTTAAAAAGTATTTGCTAAAAATAAAATAATATTCGTGTTTAGCGTATCAAATTCATCATGAAACATGCAATTTTAAAATTTAAAAGAAGTTGGACCGATGTGTGCAAATTTACCGAATTTTGCATCGCTAAATACAGTTCACCCAGTTGCAAGATTATAAAATATTTCAAAGTCCGTATCATTCAAGCTTTTACTGAGATGGTGAAGAAGCTGGGATAAAGTGACCATTACCTCATTTATCAATAACTTGTGTAGAGTCCGCGGAGAGTCTTTTGATATATACCAGTCTACCACGGATTGGCTATTGAATCAGATTTTAGACAGTTTTGGTTGATCTTGTAAAATATCTCATTTCCAAGCATGGTACCTCTAAAGTCGCGATAAATACAACTGTGCAATCTTACCTAAACGATTATCTCTATTCTCAAAAGCCCAAGATATTCCTTACATGAAATGCTCCCAATCTTCCTTTAAGGCTTTATTAAAAGGCACTCCTAAAAGGTATCTTGCTCTTAAAAAAGTTATGGGATAGATTGTCTATTCTACAAAACTCAATAAACAAACTTGTTTGCTCTCGTAAACTGTGACAGTTACAAACAATATTCATGTAATGCCTGCGTACAGACCAAGATATTTTTTACATCTTATACTCTCAGGTATAACCTTCTCGAAGAAACGAAATGCAGTTTAGTTCATTTTGAACCCAAAAGCATATCTTACCAAAAATTTTAATTTTTTTTTTCAAAGTCAAAAAGCATAAACGAGCTTACCTCACTCAGAGACCAGTAGATTTAGATCTGCACATGGTTGAATCTGTATTGTAGGGGACATGAAGAAGCGATCAGCAAAAGCGAATCTATTTTGGGCTAACATATTTGTTAGATCTAAATATAGATTGAACAACCAAGTCATTGCTCTACGATTCAAATTGTATAAAATGTTAAAGACTATCTACCTTAGATCTAACTAGGAAAATTTAAGTCTAGAAGCTGAATTAATTCACAAATTCAGCCATTGTTTTACACGACTTCTCTTCTCTGAGAGCACAGTGAAAGTGGCGGGAGAAAAGCATTGCTCACTCAACTTCACTGTCCCCGTGATTTTCCATTAGCCTTCAAGCCCGTGAGTTTCCCGGCAAAGACCATTTCAGATCTCTTCTAGAATAAGACCCACACAGCACAGATGCCTAGATCTGTTCACTTCCCTGAGTCGTCAACTCTAAAGAGATTTTTGCTAGTTAAAAGTTTATGTAGGTTAAACCTGTGAGAGCAAGCTGCAACTAGGTGTATAACTCCATAAAGTGTTCTTAGGCCACAAACAGCAAATTACGATTTTTCAAAAGCAGTAAATCTTTCTCATAAAAATGCTGTGCTGATCGTAATGCAAGCGACATGAGCTGCACCTTGTGATGTGAGAACTCTTTTAAGAATGGTGCAAATTGCTCTCATAGGGTTAATACATGTATATTTTAAAGCTAACAACACCAAAAAAGGCTGCTTACAAAAAAAAAAAAAAAAAAAAAAAGAAAGAAAGAAAGAGGTAAAAACAGAATTAATCAATCTCCATTGTTTCTCAAAATTGACAGGTATATCACACATTTTTATTGTGTATGCATGGCTATTTCATACAATTTATTAAACAGTATGGTTGGTTTAAAAAGGATTAGAAAGTGCATCAAATTCCTACTCTTAATGAAGTAAAAAAGAGAAAACCATAAAATGAGAAAGAAGAAATTAAATTGTGTCATTTTTAAATTAATCAACAATTAAATCTCCAATTCCTTTCACAATTTATTTTACTGCATAGTTTAACACATAACACAAGAAATACAGCTGTAGACAATGTATTAAATTTATTGAAATAAAAAAAAAAAACTTCCGCATTGAAATTCAGTAGAATTCGACCATATCATTAAAATCCTTTTAAGAGAAAGCTCTGCTCTTGTGTGGTTTTAATTCTATAAAGGCAGCCGGCTATACTGTACAATTAATAACAAAAAATAATTGAAAAAAATACATTTTTTTTCCACTATAATTTACCAAGTGTTGGGTTCAACTAAATCTAGAACTCAGTTTTAATCGAATATATAATATATTTCTATACATACATATATATATATATATATATATTCTTTTTCATTAACCCCTATAAATTTGATGTCATTGTTTTTTTATCACCACCCACGTCCATTTTACGCATATAAGGTTTCTTTTAAACCAAAGCTTAAATTTCAGTTCACCCTACAAAAATTAATGTTAACGAAAATTGTTGTATTTTGTTTTTCGCGGCTCGTCCGCACTCTTGTAGGCCAATGAACCAGATAGAAATTCAGCGTGTATTAGAAACCTGAAACATTATTTTGCAATTTTATTTCTTTTCTCATCGTTATCTAGACCAATGACCTGAGAAAGCGGCTCTTCTTGTTAATTTCTTTTTTTTTTTATATAACTGTTTTAGGAAAATTTAGCGTCAATTAAGCAGCAGCCTGGTGGCTGATTGTTTTCCTTTCGTTTCGCGATGTTGTTAAAATATAGGACGGTTATATTCGGGTTTTCATTCTAGTTTTTGTTTATTTTGTTTTGTTTTGTTACAAATTTAACCATATTTTCTATGAACCCGTGTGTCAATATTATGTTTAACTTTTTTGTCTCTGTCTCTGTCTGTTTCTCTCTCTGTCTCTCTCTCTCTGCTTCTCTCTCTCCTTCTTTCTCTCTATCTCTCTCTCTCTCTCTCTGCTTCTCTCTTTCCTTCTTTCTCTCTCCTTCTTTCTCTCTCCTTCTCTATCTTTCTCTTTCTCTCTCCCTCTATCTCTCCTTCTCTCTCATTCTCTCTCTCTCTCCTTAAAGTTATCTTTTTTCAATCTTGAGTCATAGAGTTCGCTTAAAGCTCAATTTACTCTTGCAGCCTCTCGCTTGAACTGATCTTTTCGTTGATGGTCAGCATCTTGTAGCACTGCACTGTGCGTTTGATGAGTAAGAAGGGATCTTTGTGAACGACCAACTCTATCAAACAATATCTAGAACATCTACAGTGTCCTATTCCCCTCAGCATCTGATACATTAACACAAAAGAAATCCTAAACTTATAGAAAATTTCAACGCATCAGACGTTTCAAGAGTGGCGCTCATACCTTTTAAGTTTATAACATATTCCTTGATGTGGCGCTCAGGAATTGGGCGTTGCCAAAGTTATAACTTTTGTATGTCACAAAAGCCATTATTTCTCTAAATGGATGTCATCCTTATAGGCTACATTCTAACGACTCGTTAAAACGTTTTATCTTCATATCTTTATATTTCGATTAACATTACTGTTCATTCTACAAGAAAAGAAAATTATTGGTGAGCTGAAAAGTTTTCTAAACAGTTATCTTTGTCAATGCTCTCCTTCCAAGAATGAAAGAGTAGATCACTATGTTTGAGGTTATTTCAGAGCCTTTATCTTCAGCCACAAAGATATCCTAGAGTTAAAGTATACCACTCATATTGTTGCCCGCTTATTTAGCTCTCTTTGGGAAGTAAGACCAGCTTAAACTGCACAGGAATTACAACATGCTCCTTTTTAACATGAAAGATGCCGTGCTTATAACTTTGACGTAATGGGGATTTCTAAATGAGATATTCTGTCATGACATGCTGATCTGCTTTCCTTTGTAATATTGCCCTTAACAAGAATGATGAGGAAAAGGTGCTGAGTCTATCGAATGCTGCCCAAAACGATTAAGTTTCCAGATTTGGGAGTTTTCTTAAATCTAATCCTGACATTTGGAATAAAGCATTCAGCGAAACCATAGATTTACGTTTTCTTTTTCTCAACTAAAAGATAAGCTGTGGGCGTTTTGCGCTCTTTTAGTTGTGAAAAAGTAAAAAAAAAAGCATAGATAAACAAAACGGATTAAACTACCAGACTTGACAATTTAATAAATTTGATATTTGTGATAAAAAATTTTTCTATATCTAAAGACATAGTTTTAAATTGGATGAAGGGTGTAGTGTCCCTCAGACACATAAAAGCAAAAGAATAACAAGTAAAAAAATGAACCTAAAACACAATGGTTTAGAGCCATTTGTCATAAAATCCAAAAATTCAGTATGCCAGATTTACGACTTTTCCGGAGATTTTTCACCTTCATTGATCCCAAACCAGCAATGAATAGTGCAGAGTTGTCAAAAATAGACGAGATGGGCCAATTTTTTTGTACTTCAGTTCGTCCATTAAATTAATGAAGAAACAGAATCTGCAGTCATAGGACGACTAGGATATTAGAAATAACTGGCTATCCCATTCCTCTTGCCTTGCTTGTGGGCGATAGTAGCTGTGTTGCAGTTATTAGCAACTTGATGGTTCTGGGCCAGGCGGACTTCGCACTAACCAGACAGTCAAGTTTGAGCACTGCTCGCCCGTCTCGAGCACGAATTTCATAGAAAATCTTACGAATTTTCCATTTT
>JAWDGP010007194.1:402500-420000 GCA_033675545.1 Elysia crispata | reverse complement strand
GGCAAGCACCGGAAGATGGCGGGATAATGGGTGAAGAGTCGACATTGGCCATCACAGAATTAGCAAGCAAACCAAAACAGGTTTATAATTGGAGAGGAGAGTCCATTGATATGGCCAGGCAGGGATTCTCTTTGTGTAAACTGCGTAAATATGACTTAGATTTAATATGTAATATAAAGAGAATCAGACTATTTTAAGTCTTTAATTTCGATTTTTATCGTAAACTGGCTTATTAAACATTGCTTCCAAGGCGTTTCAGAATTTATTTCTGGGCTTCCAACGGTCAATGGATTTTCTAAATCATTGAAAAATTACGTCCTTGGCTGAGATGGAAATTGACTTTGATAAAATAAATTCTGCGGAGAAACATAGACAACTTATAGTTGGTCTACTTTGAATTCTAGTGCTCAGGAAGTGATTCATTTCAATGGTTTTATAAAAAAAAAATGGAGGAAAGTTTTGATCGAGATGATAAAGCTGCTGATATACGATATACATGTATATCGAATGGTGTCTTAATAGATCAAAAGTTAAGAGTTTCACACTTTTCCACGGAGAAAGTCGTTGAACCTGTACGATAATTAATGGTGAAAACTGATTCCGGGATCAGTCTTAAATTACGTCTCAACCACAACCAGCTCAAATCCTGAACGCGCTAGAACTTAATACTGGTAAACAGCTACCTCTGTACTTTTCCAGTCTATTTAAAAAACCCATTAAACGCTTCTTATAACATGAATTGAAAAGTAACCTAGGAGGGTAATTCATAGCAAACCTTTAATAACAAGTAAAATGATTTATAGTTGTATAAAATTAGCTTACTATCCTTATTAGAATCAAAAACCAACAATACAATAACTTGTATTAGGGGATGTAAATAATTTGATTCTGTGAAACTAAAAACTTTGATGGTAACCATTATTTAAATTCGCCGAAGATTTAGATCTTTTATACTCTGCTAAATTGTAGTTTTGAGAAACTAACTACCAACTGCAAAGGCTAAGAAAAAGTGGAGGTAATCAAAACATACATTCCTGGATTTTAGCTTATGTATCATATATAAACACATATTATAAGGTAAGGTAATAAATTTAAACCACATAAACACACAAAGCTTCATCAAAATGCCAATACTATCAGTATGATGATTGGTTATGGATCACTTGTTCAAAATTTTATATCTACAGGTCTGCTTGTTTTGAAGATCAATTTCACACCGGGAGGCTAGAGTTAACTATGTCATAACTAGATTGCTTATAAGAGATTTCCTATCAGTTCAATATAAAACCATGCTTGGGTCAATTTATACATTCTATTGGACGTTTCCCACATTTGATATCTAGAAATACATGATTGTTCCTTTGAACCTAACTGGATCTATGAGAGTTCGATATAACTTTTTCTAAAGACGTGCTTTATTACCATACTCTCTCTCTCTCTCTCTCTCTCTCTCTCTCTCTCTCTCTCTCTCTCTCTCTCTCTCTCTATCTATCTATCTATCTATCTATCTATCTATCTATATATATATATTTCTGTCTCTCTTTCTGTCTGTCTCTCTGTCTGTCTGTCTGTCTGTCTGTCTGTCTCTCTCTGTCTGTCTCTCTGTCTCTCTCTCTTTTTCACTCTCTCTCTCTCTCTGCAAAATATTAATACTTTTTCAACTGATTGAAGGTGCAAGCAAAATGATGTATGTTGAAGGTGGCCGCTATCTAGTGAGACTTAATTACGATCTTTGGTTTGTCACGAGATAAGTTTTGTGCGAGAGCTTGTTAAAACAATACTGAACATGCCTGAGAGAGAGAGAGAGAGAGAGAGAGAGAGAGAGAGAGAGAGAGAGAGAGAGAGAGAGAGAGATTTGCAACCCATTGATAGGACGTTGTGTAATATATTAATAATTTCTTTTTTGCTTTGGAGAGACAAAATATTTTTTTTTAAAAACTGTATCGATAGGGTTTTCCTACTGGGTTCATTGAAGACTTTTTTGCCTTTGTTCCAAAGATAGACAATTTTGGTCAGATAAGGTGAGACAAAAGTAGCATATAGGTTAAATTAAAATCAGTATTAGTAACTGTCACGATTCGATTATAGCACATGAACAATGTTTTATCATTCACCAAGCAGCGCTAGATTACGTTGCCCCTTAATTAAGCAAAGAGGCAAGATCTAAGATTCTGCCGCAACCAGCACAATGACGCAAGCAGCACAAATTCTGGCACTACTAGCACAATGAGGCAAGATTTTAAGACTCTGGCGCTACAAGCATAATGAGGCAAGATTTTAAGACTCTGGCGCTACTAGCACAATGAGGCAAGATGCTAAGATTCAGGCGCTATTAGAGCCACAAGGCAAGACGCTAAGATTTTAAGACTCTGGCGCTACAAGCATAATGAGGCAAGATGCTCAGATTCTGGCGTTACTAGCACAATGAGGCAAGATTTTAAGACTCTGGCGCTATTGGCACAATGAGGCAAGATTTTATGACTCTGGCGCTACTGGCACATTGGGGCAAGATTTTCAGACTCTGGCGCTACAAGCACAATGAGGCAAGCTGTTCAGATTCTGGTGCTACTAGCATAATGTAGGAGCTCAAAATCTGGCGCTACTAGCACAATAAGGCAAGATGTTCAGATTCTGGTGCTATTAGCACAATGAGGCAAGATGCTAAGATTCAGGCGCTATTAGAGTCACAAGGCAAGACGCTAAGATTCTGGCGCTATTAGAGCAACAAGGCAAGTCGATTCTGGCGCTAATAGAGCCACAAGGCAAGATGCTCAAATACTGGTACTACTAGCACAAAGAGGTAAGAAGCTCAGATGCTGGCGCTACTAGCATAATGAGATAAGATTTTCAGACTCTGACGCTATTGACACAATGGGACAAGATTTTCAGACTCTGGCGCTATTGGCACAATGGGGCTCAGATTGTGGCGCTATTAGAGCAACAAGGCAATACGCTCAGATTCTGGCGCTATTAAAGCAACAAGGAAAGACTCTTAGATTCTGGCGCTACTAGAGCCACAAGAAAAGACGCTCAGGTTATGACGCTATTAAAGCCACAAGGAAAGACGCTCAGATTATTGCGCTATTAAAGCAACAAGGAAAGACGCTCAGATTCTGGCGCTATTAAAGCCACAAAGAAAGACGCTCAGATTCTGGCGCTATTAGAGCAACAAGGCAATACGCTCGGATTCTGGCGCTATTAAAGCAACAAGGAAAGACTCTTAGATTCTGGCGCTACTAGAGCCACAAGAAAAGACGCTCAGATTATGGCGCTATTAAAGCAACAAGGAAAGACGCTCAGGTTATGACGCTATTAAAGCCACAAGGAAAGACGCTCAGATTATTGCGCTATTAAAGCAACAAGGAAAGACGCTCAGATTCTGGCGCTATTAAAGCAACAAGGAAGACTCTTAGATTCTGGCGCTACTAGAGCCACAAGAAAAGACGCTCAGATTCTGGCGCTATTAAAGCCACAAGGAAAGACGCTCAGGTTATGACGCTATTAAAGCCACAAGGAAAGACGCTCAGATTATTGCGCTATTAAAGCAACAAGGAAAGACGCTCAGATTCTGGCGCTATTAAAGTCACATGGAAAGACGCTCAGATTCTGGCGCTATTAAAGCAACAAGGAAAGACTCTTAGATTCTGGCGCTACTAGAGCCACAAGAAAAGACGCTCAGATTCTGGCGCTACTAAAGCCACAAGGAAAGACGCTCAGGTTATGACGCTATTAAAGCCACAAGAAAAGACGCTCAGATTATTGCGCTATTAAAGCAACAAGGAAAGACGCTCAGATTCTGGCGCTATTAAAGCCACATGGAAAGACGCTCAGATTCTGGCGCTATTAAAGCAACAAGGAAAGACTCTTAGATTCTGGCGCTACTAGAGCCACAAGAAAAGACGCTCAGATTATGGCGCTGTTAAAGCCACAAGGAAAGACGCTCAGGTTATGACGCTACTAAAGCCACAAGGAAAGACGCTCAGATTATTGCGCTACTAAAGCCACAAGGAAAGACGCTCAGGTTATGACGCTATTAAAGCCACAAGGAAAGACGCTCAGATTATTGCGCTACTAAAGCCACAAGGAAAGACGCTCAGGTTATGACGCTATTAAAGCCACAAGAAAAGACGCTCAGATTCTGGCGCTATTAAAGCCACAAGGAAAGACGCTCTGATTCTGGCGCTATTAGAGCAACAAGGAAAGACGCTCAGATTATAGCGCTATTAAAGCCATAAAGAAAATCGCTCAGATTCTGGCGCTATTAGAGCAACAAGGCAAGATGTTAAGGTTCTGGTGCTATTAGAAGCACAAGGCCAGACGCTCAGATTCTGGCGCTATAATAGCAATGAGATAAGATGCTGAGATTAGTGCCTTACTAAATGCACGACGCAAGATAGTCAGAATTTGACGTCACTTTAGCATCGATAGAAGATACTCATATTCTGGCGCTACTAGCAAAATGAGACAAGGAGCTCAGATTGTGGCGCTATTACAGCAGTTAAGCAAGATGATCAAACTCTGGAGGTGCTAGGTAAGATTTAATTCAAACTGTAACTTAGCAAAAATGGATTCCGAAATGTGCGCTATTAAATTAGGTATAAATGTTAAGGATATCATTTAAAAAAAAGAAATGAGTAAAAATGGAGTCCAAGTCAATTTCAAATGTAGTTAAGATGGTATGAAGGTTGACCATCGCAGATTATATCCCAAAAGATTCATGAAAGGACGAAATTCAAATGTATTTAAAGCTAAACATGGAACATGGAGAGTGTAAGAAAAGAAAGATATTATCACGACAACAATTATCACTAAACATCATCGGAAGAAAACTCTATTGTCCGAATATTTCAGAACGATTTGTAACAAGTAGAATATGATAAATATCGCATAATCGTTAACAAATCAAAGAAATATCTCAGTTATCGCTACCTCGCTTAGATAAGCTTCTTTTACAGACAGAGGTGGCTGAGAGTCCGAGTCAACGATGCTGGGAAATAGAATAGTTAATTCAAAAAGAATTATAATCATGATAAATGTGTGTTGTTTGTCTCGTTTTGTTTTTGTGTTGTTGTTTTTTTTTTAATCTAATGGTAAGGTGCCGATGGCACGTAGGAGGCTAACCTGACATGAGTTCAAAAACCAGAAGATTTATACAGGAGTAGGTGGAAATTCTTTTTTATCTTTAATAATGATTGATTAATTTGAATTTCTTGCCGTGGTTTTCTTTTTGAGAAATGGCTTGAATCCGTGAAGAAGTAGGCGAAATCCGTCACGCGAGGGAGTTTAATCCCTTTGTGACAATGCAAAAGCAGGTCGGTATTGACCGCAAGATTCCTGTGGCTCTGAGCGAGCTTGGCTCTGTGAAATGTCAAGCTCTGGTTCTCTTGAGAGATGGTGAGCAGGAACAACGGTTTTACGTGGTAAGAATCTTTCTACCACTTTGTCTCTCTCGCTCACTCACTTACTCTCTCTTCTCGCGCTCTCTGTTCTCTCCCTCTTACTCATTTCCTCATGCTCTCTGTTCGCTCTTTCTTTTTCTCATTCTCTCTAAATCTCAGTTTCCCTTCCGTTCTGACTTACTCTCTTACTCATTCTGCAAATTTCTGTTTCTGTCTCTCTGTCTCTCTCTCTGTTTCTCTCTCTCTATCTCTCTCTCTCTCTCTCTCTCTCTCTCTCTCTCTCTCTCTCTCTCTCTCTCTCTCTCTCTCTCTCTCTCTCTTTCTCCATAACGCATCATTATCAGACACATGCTTCTCCATTTTTTTTAACCTCACCATCTTATAGCATTTTATTATCCTATAAACTCCCTTCCCTTTCTGCGACTCCCTCTCTTTTGCCTGACTTTTCCTCCCTCCCACGCTCCTATCGCTCTCCCCCCCCCCACCCCCACCCCCCACTGCTGCTGCGCGCGCTTTGACTGTCCTCCCAAGACGTGAGTCCTCAATCCGCTAAGATCAGGACAGCTAGATAAAGTCTTCCAGATGAAGAGCTAAGCCCAGTCCAGTTCCATCGCGGATTGTTTCTACCATCACTCTCTCTCTCTCTCTCTCGTTCCTCCACTCCAGTCGGAAGTTTGGCTGAGTCCTACGGCTTGGACTCACTCATTAACCACTGTAAAATATTTCTCCAAGTCAGAAAACCGCTTTCATTAGTTAAAATTCATGATGAGCAACTAAATTATGTATTGTTAAACATGTCTTTAAGTTATCGGAGATTTATTGACAAAAAAATACACTGACATAATAACTATATAACTAACATTTTTTTTTCTTCTTTGAAATAATGAATTTATACATCACAATCGGGAATTATTTCTGAGGCCAAGTGTGGAAAATGAGTTTTTTGTGTCGGAGATTGAGAAAGGTTATAACCAATCCACATTATAGCTAAAAGGAGAGAATACGTTACGTTTTGCAATAACATTGGGAAGTTACAATAGCGTTGAAAAAACGCATAAACTATTGTTGAACAGTTTCGTATTGACTGAGTTCGCCAGCGATTCAAGGATATTTCCTCTTGTAGCTTTTAACAAGACCATAGAAAAATTTCAAGAAGACCTCCTTGTTAGCAATACAAAATGGCTTTCCAAGGTAAGTTTCAACGTAAATCCGACTTGTTCTGTCGTAATTAATTATTGCTCTTTCAGATATAATTGAGCAGCGAATGGTAGAGTGGTCAAAGAACAAAAATATTTTATCATAGATTAAAAAAGACAATATGCGTGTATTACTTCGAGAATACCTAATGTTTAGCTTCAGTTCCTTGTGGGCATTGTTTAAGGAGTCAAAGAAAAAAGCGAACTTTGCTCCGTTGTCCACTTAATGAATGGAAAAAAAATCAATCACTCCATAATTTAAACTCTTAAACTTGAAGAATTTTTTTTGTTATGGATTCATTTTGCTTTTTGTTAAAGTCTTATTTAAATAATTTATAACTTTTCAAAGCAAAAACTAGACAATTGGGTGGCTTTTCATCATATATTTATGCACGGAAAAAGTCTATGCTCGTTAGAATAATGGATCTTGCAACGCTGAGGGCATACATTGATTACTTCCCTTATCAGTAGACTCTTCACTGATTGAAGTTTGTAAGATTATGTATTATAATAAACTAATGACGTGCCTGATTATATTAATCGCTTGTCCATTAAAAGATAACTCCAGACCTCGCATAGAACACCAAATAATGTTCACAAAGTACAGAGTATGGCTGAGAGGATGATGCATACCAGTCTTCCATTGCCAATTCCGTCATCTCCCGCAATATTTGTGTCCCTGTCAAGTGAAGACATTGCCTTAAGACATTAATGGTCGCAAAAACTGACTGAGGTCAGTCACGACCTTCTCCGACATTAGAAAAGTGTGTGTACGTGACCTTTGAGGAGGTCACATGTTTGTTTCATGCTTACACGAGCTTTGGTTTCGTGTATGCACGAGATACGTTAGCCGCAGGCTTTGTCAAAAGTTTTGTAAAGGCCAAGGGAACAGGATACTTTTTTTTATTATGTTTATTTTTTAGTTTTATTTTATGGGTTTTTTTTTTGTCTTTTTGTGTTCCCAGTCTTTTATTTTTGTTGCTCGCTAATATCGTACCGTAGAAGTAAACTCTTACCGCGAGATCAAAAAAATTATAGGATCGTAGGTGTTTTTTCTTCAGTAAACAATAGTATAATCTGATTTCCTATAACCAGCAGCAACTTTTTTCGCCCATAAAATTATATCTAAATCCTTTAAATATAATAAGAGATCGAGCTAACATTATAACAGTTAAATGCTAGAAAAATCTTAAACATTGGTTTAGATGCGGGCTTTAAATTAAAAAGATAAAATGTTATTGCTTCTAGTTGGAATCAAATCCTGGAGATACAGAGGGTTCAAACTTTTCTCCACTACTTTCCTGTGACATAAACTTATAAAGCATACCAAAAGCCTAGCGTTTTATCTCTTCTTTACAAACAAACTGTTGTTTGGGTAAGATTTAGCAGAGAGACCAGCTAAGTCTGTTAGTATTGTAAGAATACAATAATAGGATTTGCGATTAAACACCCCTTAACTTCATTTCGATGCAAAGTTTACCTTGCTATTGTAAGAGGTAAGGAATTTTCCGATCTAGCTCAAATGAATAATATTGTCTACGTATTACAAACCGTTTTATCACGGTACAGATGCTCTAAAATAATCAGTTCCAATCACGGTTTTTTTTACTATACATTCAAAGGAAAATCCAGCATAAAAACCTCAAACGAATATTGAAGCGCTCGGTCGACTAGATCAATGCCACGGAACCAAAGGACAGAAAATGCCACCACAGCTAACAACAGAAATCAATAAAGCCGATTATTGGTTGTAGCCTCGGGGCTTTAACAATAGTTTTGTCTCTGTATAAACGTGGCAAATTCCTTATTTAGCATTTGTTAAAGCTTTTCAGGCCAAGATTGGATGCAGTACGGTATGCGGTTTTGATGTTTTTTATTTTTTAAAATCCTTTGTTCCATCAATATGAAAATTTTCGTGAAAAGTAACTTTTACTCGAGCTGTGATTCTCCAGCAGATTAAGATCATAGATGCCAGTGCAGTTATAGAAGAATATTTAGACCAGTTAGCGTGGCTTTGTTTTCACCATTTTCTTTGACTATTCCGCCAATTAACTTTGCTTCGATTGTGGATAAATCATTACAACTTTTTAAATTATCTACTAAGATGCGGTACAGTGGAGGATTCTGAAATGCAAACTATCTCCTTTCCTTTAACAAAATCTGATTAACAAATACAAACAAAAACTTAGCACTGCCGATCAGACTCAGAAGTTCTCGTAATTAAAGGGAAAAAGTTTATTGGTTTACGAAAACCTTTCGAATAAAGAACAAGAAAGTATGGAGCAAAGAGTTAAGGAAAATGCTTAACATTTGTTTAAAGTTGATAGATAAAGTTTTCTCAAACAAAATTTAACAAAATCCAGAGAGATTTTCTTTATTTGAGCTTCCATTCTATTTCAGTTGAAATAAATCCCAAATCACAAGACGATGTTTCTGTAAATAGTATACCTTTATATCGCCTAGGGTCTTTTAACTCTTTTTACATTCAATTTAGACGTACATATTTACGAATCTAAGTCCTCCAAAGTATATCTAGTACTATATGTGCTGTCACCCTGACTTGATTTTAAAACGCTGATTTCCATTTTGTTGGCGTGGAAAAATAATTGTATAGGCTGTGTTCTTTTAGGCTGCTCTATCCTCAGCAGTCCGGTTGCAAACACCAATAATTATACTAAGCACTAGGAAACATAAACTATTGTCAGTCTAGAGGGGCCTACACTAAAACACTGTTAAACCATAAAAGTTAAACCTTTATGGCACATTAACTATCGTCAGTCTAGAAAGGCCTACAATAAGGCACTGTTAAACCATAAAAGTTAAACCTTTAAGGCAGAGTAACCATCGTCAGTCTAGAGGGGCCTGCAGTAAGACACTTTTTTATTTCCAAAGGTTTAAACCTTTAAGACACATTAAATATCGTCAGTCTAGAGGTGCCTACAGTAAGACACTGTTAAACCACAAAATTTTAAACCTTTAAGACACATTAAATATCGTCAGTCTAGAGGTGCCTACAGTAAGACACTGTTAAACAACAAAATTTTAAACCTTTAAGACACAATAACTATGGTCAGTCTAGAGGAGCCTAAAGTAACACATTGTTAAACCACAGAAGTTTAAACCTTTAAGATACATTAACCATCGTCAGTCCAGAGGGGCCTACACTAAAACACTGTTAAACCACAGAAGTTTAAATTTTAAGGCGCATTAAACATCGTCAGTCTAGAGGGGCCTACAGTAAGACACTACTAAACCACAGAAGTGTAAACCAAGGTACATGGTCAAATAAGAATGGCAATGAGTTGAGAGCCCGCAGGTTACATATCTTCTTTAAGAACGAACCTTAATTAAAAACAAATATTTTATACCTAAACTTCTTCTGCAGTCCTTAAAACTTTGGTTGGACATAAACTGTGTTGTACTGTAATTACAAAGATTATCATAGCTACGCTTGCACGACAACTCCCTGCCAGTAAAAATAGTACTATTCTCCAATCTAGTCTTTTCCTAATCAAGTACATAACCCCAATCTTTAAAAAAAAAAAAACCCAAAAGATTCTCAATAACAAAAACTTTACCTTATGAACAGATTCAGCTTACGGTCATAGCTTTTATGCAACTCGGACTATATACTTAAAGGTTTAAGCTAGAGTTCAATTTTTCGGATGAAGTTTTAAATTGTTAACTGACATGGATAGGTCATTGCCGCAGCCATGGGTATAATTTATGTAAAGGCGACGTTAAGAACATAAAAAGACCGAGTGATCCATTTTGACTCGCGATCTTTTTATCTTTTAAGTTCATTTAAAAGCGACAATTTTTACATTTCTAGTGTTGCGGGATTATTATCATAAGATTCTTAAACACTGATTCATCAAGCGTAAAGATTAATGGTTATGTCATATGCATAAGATCTTCATAGTCCTATCCTTAATTACTTTCTGATAAAACTGACGCTTGTGATTATTTATAATAAATGGAATCAGTTGCGGCAAAGTAAAGCTAACGCTTATGTATTTATGTAATATGACCGTCTGAGAGGTTGATATAATTCAAACAATTGCAATTGGAAATTTTGTACCAAGGTTGAGCCGAGGCGCGATAATTTTACGTAACAGATTAAAAATAACCGCGAGACTGTCCACAAGCTGAATAAGACCTCTGGTATTAATATTATTATTGTCACTTCTAAGCGCACTCCGCTAACTAATAACCCAGCTAAGTTCAATTAATCGCGTCTATTGTTATTTCTATCGATAGACGGGAAAAGAAATATCGCTGGCATCTCCCACGCAAATTGCTTATTACTGTCTTTCTGAGTTTCAGAGTAGTGTCTGAGTTTTATCTTCTCTTTTTCCAACTCTTAATCACTTTCTCTCTCTCTCTCTCTCTCTCTCTCTCTCTCTCTCTCTCTCTCTCTCTCTCTCTCTCTCTCTCTCTCTCTCTCTCTCTCTCTTTTTCTCTCTCTCCATTTCTTTCTCTCAATTTCTCTCTCCCTCCCTCTCTCTTTCCCTCTCTCTGTCTGTCTGTCTCTCTTTCTTTCCTTCTCTGTCTGTCTCTCTCCCTCTTTCTCTCCCACTCTCATTCCTGCAAATGGATATATCTTTTTAACAGTCTGTCTGACTTTATCTCTTTAACACCTTACCTGTTTTTTTCCATCCCTCTAGTATGTCTGTCTATCTGTCTGAGTATCTATCTGCCAATCTCTACCTACCACCTATCTCTTTCCCCACCTCTCTCTCTGTATATATACATATATAATTATATATATATATAATTTTATAGTCCAGGTATTTTATAGTTATTAATCCTGCTCCTTATTGTTGAGTACTTTCATTCAAAATGTTATTACCATTTTAAAGCATTATATGTATAACACTATTCTTCTCAGTTCAATGCCTTGCGCTTTAACTCTCTCTCTCTCTCTCTCTCTCTCTCTCTCTCTCTCTCTCTCTCTCTCTCTCTCTCTCTCTCTCTCTCTCTCTCTCTCTCTCTCTCTCTCATAATCTCCTACCCGTCTCGAGGTATTTGAGTTAAAAAGGCCACCTTCCTTCATACCCTCTCCCCCCCCCCCCGAAAAAAAAAAAAAAAAAACAAGTAAAACTAGAAAAGTCATCGTTTTCTCCCTACCCTAATGCCATTAGAGCGGGACTATTCTACTCCCTGGTGGAGCCCACGACTCCGGACCTCTAGCTTTGGAAACTCGTTTAGCCGAATCTGTTCAGTTGCTCATTAAGTTAACTCGGCTTGGATTTCGCGCTGCCTCCCCCTTGTCATCTTATCCGATTCAATCTAACACTGGCGACGGGCTGTGAGGAAATGTCGCAAAGCGATACCTCTTACTTGACCCACGGGCTCGGGGTGGGAGTCGATGTTTTTATTCTGATTAGCTAAAGTGAAGAAAAAAATATCTAGACAGGGGTTGAGCATCTCGTCAATGGGATGCTGTAAAGAACGGTAACATTCTCTTACTTTAGGTGTGGGAGATGTTACTAAAATAGCAGCTTTTGGGTAATAATAATAATCAGCGTGAGACGAAATGTGCTTCGACAAAATGAAAAGACTTGGGTGGTGAAGGAATTTTCTACCTAAAAGAACGATAAATCTAGTCACAGCTGACATTGGAATAGGTGCTGAAGAGTACGATGAATTGCCCCAAGCGAGCACTAATATGTCACTTGGAACTAAAATTGTAGGTGAAAGTAGGTGAGAATAGTGTGTGTTTTTAAGGTGATGTCATGTTGCGCTGAGACAGGAAAAGGTGCTGGATAGAACGATGAATTCCCCAAGCGAGCACTTATTTGTCATCTGGAACTGAAATTGTAGGTGAAAGTAGGTAAGAATAGTGTGTGTTTTAAGGTATTGTGTTGCGCTGCGCCGAGCTCTGCTTTATTGTAATCTTCTTCTTAAAAAACGACTTCCTTCACCTATCACGCCGATAAATAATGTGATGAATAATTATGGAATAACTGGAAGTGAAAAAAAAGAAGATACTACAATGCTCTATGGCACGATGAATCAGATGAAACTTAGACATGAATCCGACTGGATGAGACAGTTGCCTGCCTCAGTGATCTGAGCAGCTATACGAATAACAAAGAACAAAGACATCAGAAAAAATACTATTAGGACTTTCATGGACCAAACCTGTTGGTTGGTGATAGTCACACGGGTTTCGTTGATAATGTGGTCTCTCTCTCTCTCTCTCTCTCTCTCTCTCTCTCTCTCTCTCTCTCTCTCTCTCTCTCTCTCTCTCTCTCTCTCTCTCTCTCTCTCTCTCTCTCTCTCTCTCTCTCTCTCTCTCTCTCTCTCTCTCTCTCTCTCTCTCTCTCTCTCTCTCTTTATCTCCGAGCAACGTATTGATTACTGGTACCTTGACAAAGTTTCGGGTTGCTTAGACAATGCCGTCTCTCTCTCTCTCTCTCTCTCTCTCTCTCTCTCTCTCTCTCTCTCTCTCTCTCTCTCTCTCTCTCTCTCTCTCTCTCTTTCTTTCTCTCTCTACGAGCAAAACATTAATTGCTGATAGTTTCACGAAGTTTCGGGCTGCTTAGACAATTTTAGTGTATCAATCTCCGAACAGCATATTGATTACTGCTAGTTGGACGAAGATTCGGGATGCTTAGACAATTTTAGTGTCTCAATCTCCGAACAACTTATCGGTTGCTGCTAGTTGGACGAAGTTTCGCCTTACTTAGACAGTTTTAGTGTCTCAAGCTCTGAACAACATATTGATTGCTGCTAGTTGGACGAAGTTTCGGGGTGCTTAGACAATGCCCTGATTTAATCTCCGAACAGCATATTGATTGCTGCTAGTTGGACGAAGTTTCGCTTTACCTAGACAGTTTTAGTGTCTCAATCTCCGAACAACATATTGATTGCTGCTATTTGGACGAAGTTCCGGGGTGCTTAGAAAATGCCCTATCTGAATCTCTGAACAACATGTTGATTGTTGGTAGTTTGAAGAAGTATTGGGGTGCTCTGATATTTTTTATGTCTCAATTTCCGAACAACATATTGGTTGCTGTTAGTTGGACGAAGTCCTGGGGTGCTTAGACAATGCCCTGTCTCAATCTCCGAACAACATATTGATTGTTGGTAGTTTGAAGAAGTATTGTGGTGCTTTGACATTTTAGTGTCTCAATCTCCGATCAACATATTGATTGCTGCTAGTTGGACGAAGCTTCAGGATGTTTAGACAATGCCCTGTCTCAATCTCTGAACAACACATTGTCGTGTCTGAATCTCCAAGCAAGTTCACTAATGATCGTGAGACAAAGTTCCGAGTTCCGTGGACAATGTAGTGTTTAAACCTCAGACCTACATGACTGTTGACTGATAATAGTTGGGCACTGTTTTGGACTGCTCGGACAATGCCGTGTCACGATACTCCCTGCAACAGGTTAACAAACTGAGAGTCTGACAAGGATTTTAATTAGCTTGGCTCTGTGATCGGACTGGCGCTATGTATAAACTTGATTGGTATCCGTCCGGACATTTATAAACATTTTCCAATGACGGTCCGAAAGCCAGCGTTGTCGATAGATGGTACACAATAAACTGGTTATTTACCGTTAAGAGCCATATTGGTTTGATTAAAATGGTCAAAGGTGTTCTTAGAGTGACCGTGTTATATCGCTCTCCTGCAGTCTTGCAAACAATCAATAAATGCTTTATCGAAATAGTTTTTGTGTTGTTGTTGTTGTTGATGATGATGCCCCTAGTCATTAATCTTATGACTTTCAAAGGAGAAACAAACAAACAACTCAAAAGTATTCGGACAATAACTGATTTAAATGTGACATGTCGAGACTCAGAGAGGGTGATTTGGAAACGATAAAGTGGTCTAAATTAAACAACCGGTTTTTCACTAAAGAAAAGAGGTCGTATAGTTTTCCATAACAGTGCCTACCAATAACTGTCTTAGGACACCGCAACTTATACTTACTGTATAATGGGCATCGTCATAATAAAATAATGCAAAATTTATTCACGCAAATTAAAAACAAAGTGTTAGATGTGACCAATATTAACTCCTCCATTGTAAATGTCGGATTGGGTTATATTTATGAAGTCCTTAAGTAAAACATTGGTTAGATTTTGAAACATTCATGACAATATATATGCTAATTTAAATTAATAAACCTAACAAGAAGAAGAAGAAGAAGAAGAAGAAGAAGAAGAAGAAGAAGAAGAAGAAGAAGAAGAAGAAGAAGAAGAAGAAGAAGAAGAAGAAGAAGAAGAAGAAGAAGAAGAAGAAGAAGAAGAAGAAGAAGAAGAAGAAGAAGAAGAAGAAGAAGAAGGAGGAGGAGGAGGAGGAGGAGGAGGAGGAGGAGGAGGAGGAGGAGGAGGAGGAGGAGAAGAAGAAGAAGAAGAAGAAGAAGAAGAAGAAGAAGAAGAAGAAGAAGAAGAAGAAGAAGAAGAAGAAGAAGAAGAAGAAGAAAAAGAAGAAGAAGAAGAAGAAGAAGAAGAAGAAGAAGAAGAAGAAGAAGAAGAAGAAGAAGAAGAAGAAGAAGAAGAAGAAGAAGAAGAAGAAGAAGAAGAAGAAGAAGAAGAAGAAGAAGAAGAAGAAGAAGAAGAAGAAGAAGAAGAAGAAGAAGAAGAAGAAGAAGAAGAAGAAGAAGAAGAAGAAGAAGAAGAAGAAGAAGAAGAAGAAGAAGAAGAAGAAGAAGAAAAAAATAATATAATATTTGTTCAAACAAACAGTGCGGGGTCCTGAACATGTATCATACGCCTCTGCGGAGTTGGAATTTTTTTGTTAGCTGGTGAAAAATGTTTTTAAAGTAAGTTTAATATTTCAAGAAATTATAATCTTTTCCTTCCTGTTGTATTGAAAAAAAAATCAAAGGTTCCTTCAAATTGAGTCAACCCTCCGGCTCACAGATTTGGTAAAAGCGATAAGCTAAATCTGAAACTGTGGTAGTTGAAGTATCATATCAAATACTGTCTCATTCGGATAGAATCAGATGGTTCTAACGCTTTGTAGAAGACGTGTATTCCAAATAAGGCGGGGGGGGGGGGGTTGTTTTATAAATACATTTCTAATTACGCTTGTTGCAAAGGTGTTTCTTTACTCATTCTCACTGGTAAGAGATCTGTTACCAGACCTGATTTCAACTCTAGATAGGTGTTAACTGATAAACTTAAGCAAAAAAACTGAGAGAGAGAGAGAGAGAGAGAGAGAGAGAGAGAGAGAGAAAGAAATATAGATATAAACAGCAAAAAAGGGTTTTGGAGATATATAAATATAAAACCAAATAGAAAAGCGGAAAATTGATGATAAAAATAATGAGATGAGGAGGGATAAAAAAGAATGAGAGTAAGGCAGAGAAATAGACAGAGAATAGGGAAAACAGAAAGAAAGACATTTTTTTTTTTTTTTTATTTTTTTTTGGGGGGGGGGATGTGCTAACATAGGCAGACAGATAATAGAGAATAGAATTAGAAAGAGGCGGAAAAGGAATTACAAGTTTATTTCTTTTGTAAAGAAATAACGTTTAAAAAAAAAAACGCAGAAAAGATTAGAAACCTGTTGCAGAAGGAGAAACAGAGCAGGAGACAGATAAAGCCTCATTAGCTTCCATAAATCGATGATCTTCTGGATCTCCCAAGTGGGCGGAGGAAGGAGAGAAAAAATTCTCCACAGAGCAGATAGCTCGTGTAATGATCTGGAACTAAACTCTTTCATGTCTTCCGAGGATTCCAAAAACATCCGGCGCCTTTTGTAGCGGCTGGGTTGTCTCCCTGTTGTTGTGACATGTTCTAATCTCCCAGGGGTAGCATTCCTAAACAATGCTTTGTTCCGGATACCGGAACCAGAATGCGCCCAGCCTGCCTCGGCTTGATGTTCGGATGCCCGTGGGAGCTGGCTGACAAAGCTTTACACGCTTCCTTCTAATTTTGTCTCTGTCTGTCTGTCTGTTTGTCATTTTGTCTCTCTGTCTGTTTATCTGCCTCTCTGTCCGTCTGTCTGAGTCTCTCTCTCTCTCTCTCTCTCTCTCTCTCTCTCTCTCTCTCTCTCTCTCTCTGTCTCTCTCTGTCTCTCTCTCTCTTCTCTCTCTTCTCTCTCTCTCTCTCTCTCTCTCTCTCTCTCTCTCTCTCTCTCTCTCTATCTGGCTGGGCATTTTTTTTTTTTTTTTTTTTTTTTTTTTTAGCTTAACGTTTCTTTTCTAAGATTTGTACAATCCGTGATGAGCAGTCCGTCTCTGTCTCTAACTTACCCATCTCTTTATCTGTTTGTATTTGAGTCTTGTTTGTCTACTTGTCTTAGGATATCATCGATTTTACTCTTGTCTTTTTTCTTATTTTATAACGGTACATTCTGCCCCTTCCCCCCTCCTCCCCCCACCATTTCAGAGTTTTATTTTGTATATTAAAGTCTCTTCCTGTTTCTCAGCCTATTACTTCCCACTATTTACCCTGCCTTGCTTATCTTTGCCTTGTTGCGTGTCTCTCTAACTGCCTGCTTATCTCTTGTTGATTTCGTTCATATAAAGAAAAAAGATCATAAGATTATCTTCTCAGGAAGCACAACATAGCCGAGTATTTATCATCTTTATTACTTTCTTGAAATCATTACAGAGTTGTAACTACAGGCGAGTATCATATAGGTCATTTACAAGCTCTGGATTTTCTTTTCTGCATCTTATAAAACAGAACCGGAAAGCAAAAAAAAAAAAGACATTTATTAAACCCATTTTACAAAAATTTCTATATTTTTTTAATATTTCAGGAGAGAGGGTGTGGGAAGAAAAAGAAGAATTTGGAAGCAGGGCGATTCAAAAGAAAAAAGAAAGAAAAGAAGAAGAAGAAGAAGAAGAAGAAGAAGAAGAAGAAGAAGAAGAAGAAGAAGAAGAAGAAGAAGAAGAAGAAGAAGAAGAAGAAGAAGAAGAAGAAGAAGAATGAGTA
>JAWDGP010007194.1:395000-397500 GCA_033675545.1 Elysia crispata | reverse complement strand
TTCTATAAGGAAGAAATAGTTATGATTTTTCGTAGTCATAAAAATAAGTAAAATGAAAGAAATAGTAAAAATTGTTAAAGAATAAAAAGTAGAGCGAGTGGAAGTTTTTAAATACCTTACATTGTTCTACATAATAATCTGACAGGGTAAAATAATACACATGTAATTGTTAGTAAATTTAAAACGAGACTGTATTGAAGATGTTGACAAGTTTATTTCATGCTGTATTTTTAAATACTCTTCAATCTTGCAAAAATATATAACCTGTTCATTTAGCGGCGTTTACTATTATTTTTTTTAACTTTTTTTTTCTCGACGTTAAGCGGAGCTCAATACAGTTTGAAATTGATTGTCATTGTTTCTGTGTTTTTGACCCAGGCGGACTTCCATACCTGATTCTGATCATCACTCTGGTCCTGTGCTCCATCCTTCTGGCCACCATTGCTCTCATCATCATCGTGGTCGTCACCAGACACAGACGCAGGTAAGTCCACTGACAACTGGCTTTTTTTCTAATCCATGCTACCTCTGAAATGAGGAGAACAGCTCTGATATCTCTGTCAGTTCTAAACGATCTAAGAACACAACTGGCTATCTTTTATCCTTGCTACCTCTGAAATGAGGAGAACAGCTGTGATATCTCTGTCAGTTCTGAACGATCTAAGAACACAACTGGCTATCTTTTATCCTTGCTACCTCTGAAATGAGGAGAACAGCTGTGAGATCACTGTCAGTTCTGAACGATCTAAGAACACAACCGGCTTTCTTCTATCCTCCTTACTACCTCTGAAATGAGGAGAACAGCTGTGATATCTCTGTCAGTTCTGAACGATCTAAGAACACAACTGGCTATCTTTTATCCTTGCTACCTCTGAAATGAGGAGAACAGCTGTGAGATCACTGTCAGTTCTGAACGATCTAAGAACACAACCGGCTTTCTTCTATCCTCCTTACTACCTCTGAAATGAGGAGAACAGCTGTGATATCTCTGTCAGTTCTGAACGATCTAAGAACACAACCGACTTTCTTCTATCCTTGCTACCTCTGAAATGAGGAGAACAGCTGTGAGATCACTGTCAGTTCTGAACGATCTAAGAACACAACCGACTTTCTTCTATCCTTGCTACCTCTGAAATGAGAGAACAGCTGTGATATCTCTGTCAGTTCTGAACGATCTAAGAACACAACCGGCTTCCTTCTGTCCTTGCTATCTCTGAAATGAGAGAACAGCTGTGATATTTCTGTCAGTTCTGAACGATCTAAGAACACAACCGGCTTCCTTCTGTCCTTGCTATCTCTGAAATGAGAGAACAGCTGTGATATCTCTGTCAGTTCTGAACAGAACATAAGCCTTAAACTTTAACAACATTGATAATATTCCAGTGATACATAAACTAGTGGGTTTTACTCACAGCATACATTGCCCGAAGAGAGCAAGCTTTATCTAGGTAGCTTCTGCTTTTTAACATCTTTGGGACTATCGTCTTGACGAAGGACGAAAATCATCAACTGTATGCGACTAGTTACAAAGCTCTGCTGAAAGGACATTGACAGCAGCATACTTTTTCTCACTAGAATATAAACCCACTTAACCAACTTTCCGGGTTTAAATTGACATTATTGAGAAATCAATAAAGTTTATCCTGCGAGTCTCAGAACCCGCTTTGTCTACGATAAAGAGAGTTAGCAGAAAGTTTTTCGACGATTGCTTTGTTATAAGTTTAGACACGTGCGTTGTGGAAACTTTGAGTGAAGGCATTTTGAAAGAGACATTTCACGTGAAGAAAGCTGGTCTTAAAGCCATTTCTGCAAACACCTCTCCCATTCTGTCCCATATTTGAGCGTCCATAACTAGTGAAACCAAAACTGCTTTATGCGGTACTACGACACAATTATTTAACAGACTGGAGAGTCAATATATTTTTGACGATTACTTCTCGATAGTTGAAGTTCAATGGATCCAGTCAGCTTCCTCGGATCCGCCTGAAAAATAGAAAATACACACCTATACTGAGGCGTGGATTATGGACTACCGATCATGTTTCTTTAGAACTAGCCATCAAGGCATCGCACAGCGTAACCGACAAGGTGTAATCGGTTAAACCGAAGTTCTAGCGACTGCAATTATCATTTCGGATTAACCAGGGTAACTGCAATGGTCAGTGGAAATTCGAAAAAACAAAATGACGAATCTGAGAACGATTTTAGTAATTTATTTCGTTGGAAGGATTTTGGCTTAACAGACGGTAACTGCCTCGAGGACAGACTATAGGCACAGGCACAATGGCAAATAAATAAAACTCTTTTTTTTTTGTTAAATTTTTCTGCATTGCCAATTTTCACACATGGCGTGTTATTTAATGATCTATCCAACTCGCACGCTATGACTGAGTTAAGAATCGAAAACATAATTTCACTGAGCACAATGATAATGGATGAGTTGCCTTCCCTTTATATGCAGCAATTACAGATAATTTAGGCCCAAAGGTTGTATGAATAC
>JAWDGP010007194.1:380000-390000 GCA_033675545.1 Elysia crispata | reverse complement strand
AGAGAGAGAGAGAGAGAGAGAGGGGGGGGGGGAACCCTGTCTGACAAGCGGACCATCCAAGACAGAGCAAAAACTGATGCGTCATTAAGAAGCTGTGAGAACCTTTCCAAGAGACAAATTAAGGACCTTTAAAGGTCAAGAACGGATAGCAATGTCAAGATACTCTCCATAAATCTTACTCAGTATGAATTTACGTATTTTATGTTTAGTGTACTATTGATTGGACTCCAAAAATAGACTGTTTTCAGCATTGTTCAACCGATGGGGCTTTTAGTCCCGTGTCAATATTCTTAGACTTTAACGACACCAGTGCACAAGGGCCAAAACCTTTCTGCCTTCTCATTTTTTCTTTTAATTTGATTTTCTCATTGCTAAGGGTCCTTAAAAGTTAAGTCCAAAACATATTTCTCGTCTAAATGATTCATTATTCTTCACTTTTGTTGATTGATTTGTTTCTGGAATTAGGGGAATGTTGCGGATTACGTGATCTCATCTTGACCATCTACCGAGAATGGCTTGACTCAAATTCTCAAGACGGTTTTCTTGATGAAAAGGTTGTCAGCTAGGTTTAGCTTACCACACTTAAGGACAACAGATATGCAGAGGAGGAGCAGGGAGAGGGAGAAGCGGATAGAGTATTAAGAGAGGGAAAAAATTGGGAAAAGAAACGGGAGACTTTATGATGCGCGACGCTTAATGGAGTTATCAAGGCTCTTGCACGGTCCATTTTCTTTGATTTCAGTTTTTCTCTACGAATCATATTTAATCATTCCGGTATCTAGGGGTTTTTTTTTGGCCTTAATGCTCTTATGGTAAAGTTTTTTGGGTACAGTTCTTTTACGCTTAAAGTCCCATAATGCTTTTTCAGAGCAAAAATAGAGGAAAAGATCTCGTTCACGATCAAGTGTCACGTTTGTGACACTACGGTTTTCTTCTCGCTGCGTATAATGTCCTCACCTACTCCTTTTCAGATAAGGTTAAAATTGTCGATAGATCCTGTGAGTAAATTCTACTCTTAGTTTTTAGTTTCCCACAAAAAAGTCACAATAAATAATGAAAAAAAAAAAAGAGGAAAGATAACAACAACATAGTCTTTGTTTAGGTCGAACCCAAGGGAACTAATTCTACTCTTTTACTTAAAAAAGAAAACCGCCGCCTCAGGGTTAGATTCAATGACAAGCTTAAGCTACGTAAAATTGTCTCAAAAACAAACCTCCTACTACTATTTGTCCCCACCTCGTCGATAAAAACCTTGTCTCTGGCAATAAACATTGTCACTATTGACACAAACTTAGTTTACCATGGCAGCGCCGGAATGAGGTTTCTGACAAAAGTTGATGTTAATAATTGTTATCCCTTTTGTCATCTCTTGTTTTTTTTTTTCTTTTCGGTTGTTTTTATGTAAAGACAATATATTACTTCAGAGACTCCATTGAGTTTTTTTCCCCTCTGTGTGGTCTTAAACCCTGTCCATTAAGACATAAATACAATAACCAATTTCCAATGAATAAAGGTTTAAGTTTACAATATCTAACACTCTGTATTGTGGTATTATTGGCTGGTTTCGTATATCAATTCTTCAAGTAACTTATGAACAATTGGCTTATCAATCTGGATGTTACTCTTCAACAATGGGTAAACCAAATCTGGTGGTTAAACTCAAGAGTAACCGTCACACCAAGTCTTGAGGTTAAACTCAGAAATAACGGTCATACGAAATCTTGAGGTTTCACTCAGAAGTAACCGTTGTACCAAGTCTTGAGGTTAAACTCAGAAGTAACCGTCATATCAAATCTTGAGGTTAAACTCAGAAGTAACCGACATACCAAGTCTTGAGGTTAAACTCAGAAATAACCGTCATACCAAGTCTTGAGGTTTCACTCAGAAGTAACCGTTGTACCAAGTCTTGAGGTTAAACTCAGAAGTAACCGTCATACCAAGTTTTCAGGTTAAACTCAGAAGTAACCGTCATACGAAATCTTGAGGTTAAACTCAGAAATAACCGTCATACGAAATCTTGAGGTTTCACTCAGAAGTAACGGTCATACCAAATCTTGAGGTTAAACTCAGAAATAACCGTCATACGAAATCTTGAGGTTTCACTCAGAAGTAACCGTTAAACCAAGTCTTGAGGTTAAACTCAGAAGTAACCGTCATACCAAGTTTTGAGGTTAAACTCAGAAGTAACCGTCATACCAAGTTTTGAGGTTACACTCAGAAATAACCGTCATACGAAATCTTGAGGTTTCACTCAGAAGTAACCGTCATACCAAATCTTGAGGTTAAACTCAGAAGTAACCGTTGTACCAAGTCTTGAGGTTAAACTCAGAAGTAACCGTCATATCAAATCTTGAGGTTAAACTCAGAAGTAACCGACATACCAAGTCTTGAGGTTAAACTCAAAAGTAACCGTTGTACCAAGTCTTGAGGTTAAACTCAAAAGTAACCGTTGTACCAAGTCTTGGGGTAAGTCGTCAATATTTGCCATGTCAAGCTTAAGTTTACAATTGGTACAAAATTTGACATATCTACAAAAGTACGCCAAACAGAAATTTTGTTTCAGTTAAGTCCCAAGATTTTTAAAACATTTTCGAAAATATCCATCATTAGAGGATGCTCTAACTAATGGTTGCAACAGAGGTAATTTAGGAAGTATACTATTTTGCTTCATTATAGATGCAAAAGATTCTTCAAGTTGGTTTAAAGATGAAAGAAGAAATCCAAATGTTTCATTTCATAGAACAATGAAGCATATCCTTTTTTCAAGAATATAATTAATTTTGGTTAATCGGCCACATGAGTATAAAATCAAATGTATCAAAGCAAAGCTCGGATTCTACAAATCATAAGAACCGTCGTATGTATTACGTCTTTCTTAACAAAGAATTCAGCTTGGGAGATATCAGTGTTTTCAAATTCTATTATATTGCAACATATTAATATGACATATCAAACCTCTCTGCCCATCAGGCATCTCATTGGCAAGAGGAATAGGGCTGAGATGGTGAGACGCCACCCGCATTTATGGATAAATATACTGGGCTCAAACTCTGGCACTAAATTCTCTTCAAATCTCAGGTCAAAGCGCAAGCCACTTGACCACAAGTGACTTTAATAATAAGTTATGCGTGCCTAGTGTTTCGAGGTAGATAGGTGGGTAGGTAGATAGACAAATAGATAGATAAATAGATGATATATATATATATATATATATATGTGTGTGTGTGTGCGTGTGTGTGATTGTGTGTATATATATAGGAAGAAAAACAAATAGATAAATAGATGATATATATATATATATATATATATATATATATATATATGTGCGTGTGTGTGTATAGGAAGAAAAACAGATGGATAGGTAAATAGATAGAAATAGATAGAAAGATCAATACATGATTAAGAATATATATAATGAGATAGATATATTGGTAGATTTATGAAGAAATAGATAGATAGAATCATAGATAGATACAAAGATAATTAGATATGTATAGACATAAAATAAGGTAGATAGATATATTTAAAAAGACAGTTGGATAAATGAATAGATAAATATATACATAAATAAGTATATAGATAGGTTGATAGATAAAGAGAGAGGAAGAGTGTGTATGTGTATGTTAGAGAGAGGGAGAGAGAAAGATAAAGTTTCTGAACTGCCCCTGAGGCGCCTTATCTCTTTTTCTTCCTGTTTCTCTCTATATAAATCTTTCCCCTCTCGTTATCATGTGGATGGAAAGTAGAGAAGATGGATCGATGGATCCTCTAGCTCGAGGCCATCCATGAGGCGGATCCAAGAGGTGTGGATGCTACAATTACCAGATAGAGCCGAAGCTTAAGTTACACGTCTGTAAGCAAATGTGTATGAGGAGGATAAAATGTGGAAGAGACGACAGCAGGTTCTGATGGAACTTGGCATAGTACTGAAAGCTGGTTGTATGCTTTGTGTACAATAATAGTACTCAACAGATACTTCGAATACAATAAAAGAAATCAACGGGTGCACGAAAATACGTATTTACGTGCGATAATTCACGTGTATCTGCTGATAAGATGAAAATTTGAGGATGAACTGATATTTACAGCATTGAGTTATCTTGAAAAAGTTAATATTCACTATATTTTCAACAAATATGAAGCATATTTATGTCAAATCAACGTTTTTGAAGGAATTCTGAAAGTTTATTCTGCAGGGTTTAACAAGAGATTTTCAAATTTAAGATTTACAATCACTGGAAGCCACATTCTACTTTTTTATGTTTGAAGAATTTCCACGTAACTTTGTTTACTTTCAATGCCAGAATTGAGAGACAACAACTCTGCCTTCCAAATTGTTGCGCCCAGTTTTGAAGTTTTCACACGGCACTTCACGACGGAGTAAAACATCCGCTGCTCTCCCGACCTGCCATGAATTCTATCTAAAGCTTAATAGCATCTATGTAAGTGCGAACAAAAAGTTACGGGAGGTTCCTTGCTTTGCGGTTATCCATGTGCCCACACGGCTATCGGCGTTTGAGCAGATCTACGATTTAGCAGATCTTTAGAACAAAGCTGAACACTGGTTTCTAAATAAATTCAATAGCAGAATTATTTCCAGGAATCTAAGAGATATATGATAACCAGAACTTAAGCCGGCCATTAGCAATACCGATTCATCTCGTGCTTTATTTCCTATTATTGCCTTATTAAAGCAGACATCTCTGCGATAAGAATTAATTTATGTTACCTTACACTAAGACCTGCCTAGTGTTGTTTTATTGCATCAAACACTCACGTTGAAGGTTCCTTTTTTTTCTTTTTTTTCCAAATAACTAATTTAAACGCATGTCTTTAAGTTTACTTTCGATATAGATTTTTGTCTCCGTCTAAAAAGATTAATGGGAAAGATATTTGAAGAAAAAGCAAAAAAAAAAAAAGAAAAAGAAAAATTTATGGGGGGAAAGAGAGAGGAAGAGAGAAAGAGGGAGAGAGAGAGGGAGAAAGAAGAAGAAGAAGAAGAAGAAGAAGAAGAAGAAGAAGAAGAAGAAGAAGAAGAAGAACAACAACAACAACAACAACAACAACAACAACAACAACAACAACAACAACAACAACAACAACAACAACAACAACAACAACAACAACAACAACAACAACAACAAGAGCTCAGACAAGCTCATTTTCCACAATTTTCCTATAATCAAGAGCTAGAGAATTCCGCCACATCTAAAATTGCCACATATAATGAGTATAGCTGAAACATCTCTTATACGAGATTGATTAAGTAACCCGATATCACAGTGGGCATAATTTTTTTCTAAATTTTAAAGTTTTATAATTACTGTTGTTGGTCGACCTCATGTATAATTTCCTCATTGAGGAAGATCTCATTGTGACATGAATAATTATAATACCTGAAGACTGGCTCTTGCTCGTTCAGGGTTGGTTTATAGAGACACTTTGTTCCTCTGGCACCGCCTCAAAGTCTCATTCCACCAACAATGTGATGAGACCATCGCTTCAAGGAGACGAGGCCTTTTGAACAAAATGAGTCATTCTTAAAGATATTGTTTTCGTTACTGTTAGCCTTAAATGCTTTTATTATCAGATCTTATGAGTGTTTAACTCTAACAACTCTTAAGAGGGATGATTGAATAGTTAGAAAGATAGATAGATAGGTAGATAGATAGATAGATAGATAGATAGATAGATGGATTGATGGATGGATGGATAGATAGATAAATATATAGATAGACAGATAGATAGATAGATAGATGGATGGATAGATAGATAGATAAATGGGTGGATGGATGGATGAATAGATAGACAGATAGATAGATAGAGAGATAGATAGATGGACAGATGGATGGATAGATGGGTGGATAGATAGATAGATAAATAGATAAATACATAGATAGATAGATAGATAGATAGATAAATAGATAGGTAGATGGGTAGATCGATAGATAGAGAGACAAAAAAGAGAAACAAAAGAGAGAAAGCGAAATAGAGAGATAGAGAAAGAGAGAGGAAGGGAGAGAGAGAATGAGAGAGAGGTCAGAATAAAAAGAAACTGTCATGTTTGTAACTTACGTCTTACCAGTCTCGTAAAAAAAGATTTTTTCCGTTTACTCTCTGCTCTCTATCTCTTCTTATAAAAGAACTTTCCAGCTATACTTTCTCTACACAGAAGAGGATTTTTTAGCGGCTGGTTAGTCGGGTTAAGTATAAACTAGGCATCTCTCTACCCGACACGACTCATCTCACAATAGTTTCTCATGACACTTGTAGGTTTTTAACTTCGATTATGGTCTTATTAAACTCAACAGTTATGTTTTAAGTTTACATAAAAGAAGATCTAAAGAGATCTTAAGATCGTGTCATCGATGTTCCATAATAACTAGGGTAGACCAGTTTCTTTTCAACTTCTATATTACATTTCCTGCTGATGTAATCTCTTGTTATAAAGACAGAATGATTAAAATTAATAATTTCCTTTCCCGATCCCAAAATAAAAATAATGTATCGCGGTTCCCATCATTGCCCTTTTTGGGTTCAGAGGATGGATGTTAATGGACGCAGAGTTTTGAAAGGCCTGCAGAAGTGTTTTAATAAGAGAGGTAATTGTGGGAAACTGACAAGTTGATTCAATGGAATAAGGACTGACATCAGTGAGTTGATATAGAAAATATCTGGATCATCTTTTCTGAATCTAAGGTTGTGTCTCTATTTCAGAGTTCAGAAAAACAAAAAGTTGCTCGAGATTTTCTGTTATTTTCCTGTCTGTGCCGTAGTAACAAGCTACCTTAAGTCTGAACTTTTATGGGTTTTGAGCAAATCCATATTAGTATAATTCTTATCTCCGGACTAAATCCTGGCGGCTTAATTAAGGAACATCTTTTCTGTCACTGTATCTCGGTGTATATGTATGACTGTATCCACAGGTACTGCTCGTATCTCGACCAGCCTTTATTCACGTCTGCAGCAGCTATAGGGAAAATCCGATTAATTGTACGACTATTTCCTGATTCTAGTTTTCCTTTTATTTTGCTGTAATTATTTTTTTTTTTTAATATTTTATTTGGCAAAGCAAGATTCAATTTACGTATTGTTCATGTGGGCGTAAATATCTAGGCCATGGAAAAAGCAGTTTGGTTTCTCATTTCTTTCCAGACTGCAGATTATGCAAGCGTATGGTTGCATCTATACTAGACTGAAGTAATCAAATACGAAGTGGGGAATAGTTTGTAGGATCATAAGGTCACTGTTTATATCTATTAACAATATTGTCCAGTGATAGGATTAGATCGGAGGAAATTCCGTCTATATTTTTGAAAGACATGTAGACAAACTATATTCAAGTAATAATTAATTAACTGTTGTATAACATAACAATGAGAGATAGAGAGAGGGAGAGAGAGAGGGGTTAATAGAGATAGAGAGAGGGACTGAGAGAGAGAGAGGTAGAGAGAGATAGAGATAGGAGGGGGAGGGGGAGAGAGAGAGAGAGAGAGAGAGAGAGAGAGAGAGAGAGAGAGAGAGAGAGAGAGAGAGAGAGAGAGAGATTTAAACATTATACCACCCGAGCTGCTTAGGCCAAATTTTTTATATTATCTCAATGCATTTTTATCCTAAGAGGCCTTTTGCCCTTATATTAACGACATAATACTTTTTATTAGCTATGAGATTATAACTGAGAAAGATAAAAAAAATATATATATATAAAAATTGCTTTAGAAAAATATAGAGAGATAAGTAATCAATGAGACATTTTGTAAGAGAGAAAATATAAAAGAAACTTATTATATTTACATATAAATATCAAAAGTGTCGTCGGCTTTGTAGCAGTTTGAAAATCACAAAATGTGTTTCACTCACAGAGCAAGGTCTAGATGTAGCAGTTCAGAGCTGGCTGCTCTCAGTTGAAACTTTGATCTAAAAACGACATTGTGAGTTGATTGAAGAGTGGGGAAAAATAAAGCACTCTAGGGCATTTTAGATGGAATTTTAATAGAGATTTAATAACAGCTGCGGCAAAGTAGGGTTCTTGCTGAACTCGATGGCAAAGGTTTCTAGGATGGCAAGGGTTATCTAATAATCAGACATGATTTTTATCCTATTTATTTGCTTTTTTTGTTTTTGGTTTGGCATTTTTTTATATTTTTTTATGGTATTCATCTATGTCTTCGTCAGTCTGTCTTTCTCTATTTCTGCAGCTATCTATCCATCCATCTATCTCTTGATCTTTTTACTACTCTCCTCCCCCTTCCATTTCTCTATATGTCTTTGTATATTTCTCTCGGTCTTCCCGTTTCTCTCTCTTTCTCTCTCAACTTCCAACTCTATCACTTTGCATCATCCTCTCTTTTTTATTTATCTGCTCTCACGTTATCTTAATTCCTTCAGCCTCTGTACAAGCCGGATCACGTGCACAATTTATGGAGGATTGGATAGGAAACAATCGGAGGAGAAAGTAATTACAGAATTATACCACTGTAAGATATACCCACATCAACCTACCAACAAGTGAATACACGATTTCACAAAGACTTTCGTTACTTACCTAGTAAGTCAAGCAAGACATATACATTTAAACATACCGACCATGAACTACTCGATTTCACAAAGACGTTCGTTACTTGCCTAGTAAGTCATGAAAGACATATCCACTTATACCTAGCAACACCAACTATTAGATTTCATAAAGACTTCCGTTACCTGCCTAGAGAGAGACATACATACATACCAATATCAGTTACTTTATTTCACAAAGACATACATTACTTGCCTAATAAGTTATGCAAAACATGCCGACATAAACTACTCGATTTCACTTACCTAGTAAGTTATGCAAGACCTACCCACTTATACCTACCGACATTAACTACTAAATTTCACAAAGACTTCTGTTACTTACCTAGTAACTCATGCAAGTCATATCCACTTATTATACATACCGTCACAAGCTATTAGATTACAGAAAGACTTCCGTTACTTACCTGGTAAGTCATGCAAGACATACCAATTTATACCTACCTATACCAACAAATAGATTTTATTAAAACTTTCATTACTTACCTAGTAAGTCAAGCAAGACATACCCACTATCTCATTGTTCATGTATATTTTGAACCGCACTTTACATCATCCAAGCTTTTTACAGTAGAGTGCCTTCGAGTTGTTGAATAATCCAAAGCCATTGTATTTTATGCTAACTAGCAAAACAACTAAAATGAGGGCGTATCATAACTGGAAAATGGCGCATCATAATGACGTAAGAATGAAAAAAATTGATACATATTTCAATATTGATTCTTAATCACTAAAAACGCCTAGTGCTCATAGAAGTAGTTCGAACAACGGTTCTAAAAATCGTTAGATATGGATAGATTAAGAGAGTGAAACGATCGAATTTGAATGAAAAATGATCATATCATAAAATATGACATATTCAATTTTATTATGTAAACATTCGGGCAACATAGATATAAATTCTTATCAATACGAAATTTTATAGTCATCAATTGTTTAAGTTCATTTCCATTAAAAAATTTAATTGAGTGAAATACAATGTAAGTCCCTTTATTTGTCTATTTACTTCTCCCTTTCTCTTCATGTCTCTCTCTCTCTCTCTCTCTCTCTCTCTCTCTCTCTGTCTTCTCTCTCTCTCTTTCTCTCTCTCCTCTATCTTTCTTTGTCTGTCATCCACTTTACTTTCTTTATCCGACTTAGTCATATCTCTTTCTTTTCTGGTTTTTCTATCTTCGTGTAATTTGTAATACGACGTCTTTTCCTTTTCTTTTTTTTTTTATTTCACTCCGTCATCTTTTAAATCTATTTTTTTTAATTTCTTCAAATGTCAAATGTGTTTGAAGTTTCTAAATGAAAACTTTCACAGCAATTTGGAAAATTAATTACACTTTTGTGCTAGCCATCCGCTTGGGAAAGCTAATCAATATAATAATTTACATAACAAAGAGATTCTATCAAGAGAGAAAGAGGAGCTTCCAGCAATAAT
>JAWDGP010007194.1:327500-377500 GCA_033675545.1 Elysia crispata | reverse complement strand
ATTTGTTCATAATAAGGCTTTGGACCTTAAACTACCTTTCTATGTAGCACAAACGCCAAATTAACTTTATTTGTTTTTGCTGAGGTTTTTAGACCCTTTGGGCATCTTCATAATATCATATCTCCTCAATCATAATCAAGTCTTTTTTCTCCGTAACCTTTTCATGCATGATTTTTAACCATGAATCTTTCGAGTCTTTCACTATAGGTAACAGCTTGGCTTTCTCAGGCATATACACATCTCAGATAAAATTCAAGAGAGTTCAAACTTTGCTTTGCGCTAGAACATTGCCACATCTAATAGGCCCTGAAAAGACCCAAATAATTTCCTGGTGAATATATTGATTTTAGCCTCAATTCATTCTAATGTAAATCAGAAGATACCGTTTATGTTATTCATGGTCAGAGAAACTTATTAACCATGAAGGCAGTATTTATTGATATCTACTAGGCCCATAGATGCTGATCTTTTTGGGGGTTATTTCATAAAGGAGTTACACTATCTTTCAAGGCTCCCAATTGGTTCTGGGCAGAATGTAGGTCTTTGCTGATTGGCTACTGTGAAAACTGCTGCCGCATCGATTTGTCTTTTCTTATATCAGTTCTCGGGACTTCTTTGGCTTGCTTTCCTTTTTGCATGTAAGTTTTAAAACTTCCATGAGCTCTAACATTTGACGAGTTTCGTCTCCAATTCAGCAGATTATGGTGCTATCGTCCACGGATACTTTCAGATTAGACATGTAGCACCAACCGCCTCGGTTCGTAGCACCTGCGCGTCTTTGCTTCCAATGTAATGCCCAGTGATACACGAATAGTGTGCAATTGCCAGCTCTTCTGCATTTCAACTTTTTTTTTCTTCTTTTTTTTCAAATTCCTATTTGTTTTCTTCCATGATGATCATAAAGGAACTCGATAAGGGGTGGGGTTCCATTTAAATTTTCTGCTGTGGAGCTCATTTGTGAAATAATATCCACCAGTCACCCTTTATCCCTCAGCCTTGCTATGTCATTATTCTGTCTTGCTCCCTTCTCACATCTTATTGTCAGTTCATGAACCTTTCCTGTACCCTAGCGAGTGAGTTAGAAGCTAAAAAATCGTCCTCGGACAGTGCTTGAATATTGATTCTGACAGGAACAATAGGAATGTCATTTCATTAAAAAAAAAAGAATAAAAAAAAAGAAAAGCCTTCGTTACTATTTAACGGCGGTACAGTGGAAAGCTGAAATGCATGTTGCAGTAAAATTCGCTTTGGATATTAGGCTGAAAAGTGAGAAATTCAGTACGTGTTTTCAAAATTTTTAAGCGAGGAAC
This sequence comes from Elysia crispata, assembly GCA_033675545.1. Classification (NCBI taxonomy): domain Eukaryota; kingdom Metazoa; phylum Mollusca; class Gastropoda; family Plakobranchidae; genus Elysia; species Elysia crispata. The sequence goes on along the minus strand of JAWDGP010007194.1, from coordinate 376,190 downwards.
AGTTATAGAAGCCCAGGCATGGACCATGATTCCCTGAAAACCGCTTCCGAACAAACATTTTTTTTTCCAATTTTTGCTTTTCGCTTCATCTTTTTTCAAACGTTTATTTTTTTAAGATTTTTTTCAGTATTTTTTCAGTGTTTTTCTCTCTCTGTGTATGTGTGTGTGTGTAAAAGGGGGTGTGGTGGAAGACTATTAGAGATAGTTTTAAAAAGTTATTAAAAACGTGTGTTTTACACTTAATGTATACCTAAAAGGTCTGATGTGCTCAATGCCCCACTAGTTCCATTAAAATGATGGGTAATTTTTTTTTTCTTCAGTACTTTTCAAAAAATTATATTCAGTTTTTAAAACTTGAAACCTTCTTGCCCTGTAAATCCGTCGAATGGAAACAATTAAAAAAGAAAAAAAGAACCAACAAAAACAAAATAAACACCAAGCAAACATAAAATAAAATACGAGTTACAATTTTTCCCCCCTTTTCTCTTGTTTTAGTTTCTCTTTCTTTTTTCTTTTTTTTTTTTTTTTTAACTTTCTCGCTTTTGTTCTGCTGGTGGCAGCTTGGAGAGAACTCGTCGCTCGGTCCACGACCCCAGGCCGGCACGCGCATTAGCAGGCAGCAGACGGCAGGCAGGGGGCAGCACCGGCAAGCTTCTGGTTTCACCGAGAATCTAGGCCACGGCTCGGTTAGCTCCCTTGGCCAAATCCGCGCCTGCCCTGTTTAGGGTGCCGGTCTGAATAATTGGTTTTTATCTCCTCATAACGACGGAGAGTTTCAATATTATTTCCATCGGCTGGCAGTATAATAATTCTCTTTCTGGTTCAGCTATGCGACATAGTTTGTCAGTATCACTATTATTCTTGCTACCTCGTGCCGTACACATCACACATCTCTGCTCTTTGTGTCTTACTCTATCGCTCTTTATGTTTTTATCTTTATGTATGTCTCATTTGTTTGCACCTTTTTTTAGTCTTTTTTTTCTGTCTCCTCTTTATGTGTCCCTCTGTTTATTCATCTGTCCATCTATCTGTCTATCTATCTATCTATCTATCTATCTATCTATCTATCTATCTATCTATCTATCTATCTATCGATCGATCGATCTATCTATCTTTCTTTCTTTCTGCTTCTTCATCTATCTATCTATTTGTTTACCAGAAGATCTATCAATCTAGCTTTCCAGATCTTACAACTCAAAAAATACACTATGTAAAGTGCTCTTCTAGAGGAGCTTTCTGATATTGTAAACATTACTTCCACATTCTCAGGACGTGCGTGTTTCGAGAACTGTTTCTGTGCCCTATTCAGATGAGTTGCTCTGCGTTGAGCGCTTTTGTTTTGAAATACTTAATTTCTCTCGTTTCGTCTTTCAGACTTGGTTTTCTGGTGATGAGCAGCTGCAGCTGGTTTTTTTTTTTTTTTTTTTTTTTGTTCCAAGACATAGGTCCAATCACACTTCCCTATAACAAACAAATGGAGTATAACTTTATGACATCTAGCTTTCTCTCTAACTGCCTTTTTTCTCTCCTTTTTCTCTTTGCCCTATTTGTATATTTATATTTAACTAGCTCCCTACTTCTCTGCCTCTATCTTTTTTTACAACTCTTTTCTCATTTTTTAACTATTTGTCTATCTGTCTGTCTGTCTGACTCTCTCTCTCTCTCTCTCTCTCTCTCTCTCTCTCTCTCTCTCTCTCTCTCTCTCTCTCTCTCTTTCTCTCTCTCTCTCTCTTTCTGTCTACATCTATCTTTCAGTCTTTTTTTTTCGACTCTCTTCCACTCTATAGTTTACCCTGTTTCGCTTTTATTATTCCATATTTTCATCTGCAGTTAACTTGTCTTGCTTAAACCTTTCCTCGAATTTGAATTTTGGGCTTTTTATGTACTTTTTTTCTGTACTTTAACCACACACCAAAAAAAAATTGTTCTTTCCATTTCTGTCTTCAAAACGCGCTGCATTTGCGGGTTTCTTTTCAATTTTTGCACAACTCTCCACTGTGCGCCTTGACTGGGCGAACCCGTTTTGCTCTCATCTTCCTCCTTCTCAGGTCAGTGACATTTTTAAAGTGAAAACATCTTTTTTTATTTTTGGCATTAAAGACCATAAAATAAGAAAGTAAATAAATGTCAGGGTGTCTCTATTCACTGACTTGATGTTTAAAAAATTTAACACCATTATTTCTTATGCCTGTTTGCCTCTCAAAAAAGAAAACAACAACAAACCAAAAAAAAAAAAATAAAATAAAAAAAAACTCGAAAAAAAAAAACGTTTTCAATTATCACCAAAGCAAAGCAGAACACAAAAGTCCAGGATATTTGAGGCGGGTAAAATACCTTGTTATGTAATGAAAACATTCTTCCTTGTTTCTTTCTTTATTTTTTTTTTTTCATCTTCATTCTGAAAATCTTTCCAGTTTTCTTGTTTTCCCGGGCTAGGATTACACTGTCGTCAGAGAAAGAAAAGAAAAGAAAAGAAAAAATAAACTAAAAAGGATCCATAAAAAAGTCTTAAATAACGTTGTCGTCATACTTTTTTTTTTGCTGTTGTTGATGACGTCTGTTTCTAAGTTACTTTTAAAAAAAAATCAAGATGAAATAGGAAAAAGAGAAGCTGTTATGGTAAAGCTAAGGGAGTTAAGGAATCAGAAATTATAATTTCATACTATGGAACATCAAAGCAAGGAAATTGCGATATATCATGAATTCGACCCCAGCTACCATTAACTTTTTTGTTGCTTTTGGTTTTTTTTTTAGATTTAAACCGATGCTTTAACAACGATTTTATTGTGTTTATGCCTTCCATGTGTCTATATCAGAAATTATTTTCCTATCTATTAATTTATATAATATGATATCTGATATATTTGATTTACCTATCTGTACACAGTCTATCTACTATATTTATAATTTATAATTCAATCTTTCTATCTACTTTCCTCACATTTGTCTTTTTATATCGAACCATACATAATTATATATGTAATGTTTCTAACTGGTCATTGCTCATATCTTTGAACTACATCTTCTTTATGTAACTTTATACGCTTTAAATATCTCTTTACGTTATATATTTTTACATTTACATTTATCTGCTATTTTGCGAATATATATATATATTATATTTTTCATTTAAACCATTTTGTTTTCATACCCTAACTTTGGTTATTTTTGTTTAAACTATTTATTGTCCACCAACTATTCTGTTTTTATATCGATATTAATCTATTAAACTTACAATTTATCTATCCGCCAATCAACTGATCTACCCATCTTCTTTTCTATTTATTGGACGTCCGCGTCGCTCCTACATAAGGTTGGTTTTCACCATTTTATTTAGGCCCGGCGCAGTGGGTGGGACGTGAGAAAGAGGTGCTTGTACCGAAAAGCTCCAAGATTCCTTGACTGCAGAAAGAGAACGTAAAAAACTTCGAATAAAAATTATATCATTCCTCCAAATCAAATGTTTCCCTTTATCCTACTTTTCCTACTTAAAACGATTATTTAAAAATAACTTTCGTATTAAACACTTTTTGTGGAATCCTCTAGCATTTAATACCAAAATCGATTTTTTACAACAACCACTAAAATAGACTTGTCCTTTTAGATAAGAAAAAATAGAAGATAGGATTGCTTCCCCTTCTATCACGACCGGAACTTCTTGTGAAGTGGTGTCCCTTTGAAAAGAGTAACCCGCATAAAGCTACTCTTCAAATTGTTTTTTTTTCACCGCTTTACTTCAGTTTATTTCTTTTCCATTTCTTGATTTTTCTTATCTTGTGGAGGCCAAACTGTGCTGGGCCTTAGTTAAAGGCATCAAGGTACGTGAGTCGATGGAGAAAGTCACAGAATCTCTGACTAGCATGTAGGAATTTTGTACGTAGGTGAAATTCTCCCTCTATAAATGTGAGATCTTTGTACTGTTGTTTGCATGATTGAGTCGATTGAAATCAAAGAGGGACAAGATTGATATTATCTCCTAGCAATCTTCCTCATTGCCTTTTTAGGTTATCATTTTTTTTCATATCAAACATTCCTTCCTAATACTCTTGGGCTATTTGTAAGGCTAACCTTGTCTTTAAATAAACTAGATTGAGTGATTGGACACATGACCATCCTTATCTGTGAGCGTCAAATTTGTTTGTTCCTTGATCATTTGATAAAGCCTTCCCAAACACTGGGACATCAGAAACTTTTTGCTCATCAAACTGAAGCCACGTCGAGGGGGGTAGGGGGTAGACAAGCTGAAAAACGCATTCTACAAACGTGGTCCTGGTGCTAGGATGCGTGTGTGTATTTCATAGGCTTATAAATGGTCTTCATATCTTTCTTAGTACTTATGTGATCCAGATATATGCCTCCACCGATCTATTTTTACCTAGAATCTAGATATCTCTATAATTCTTGTTCTTTTAGACCTGCCGTCACCTACACTGCATGCATACTTTCAGCTTCATTTCTGCAATATCTGTCAAGCTTTGCTCACAAAAAGTAATTCGCACATTTTTTAAGAAAATAACAAGCCCATTTTTGCCTTTACTTTTTCGAAAACACTTTTTTAAGCTATTTTGAAAAAAAAATATGCTACCACCACAATCTTTAGGGCAATTTACAACTTTGTGTTAAATTTGAAGTGTCTATGTGGTCTAGAGGGTCCTCATTCTTTTTTGCCTAGCTCCATTATCAATAGATGAGACCCTAAATACACCTTTCGACAGTGTTAGGCTCAAATCAACGAAGAATGTCCTTACGGATATCAGGGTGCGTGCTCTAACTCTGTGTTGAGATGGTTTGTAGCACATATGACAACCACCAATCCTGATGGCCCAACAGCAACCACCGAAGAGAATAGGAAGAAATTCTTGACATTCGCTTGTTTGTCACCGTGTAAGAATCTTGAAAAGATTGGCCACGGTCAAGATGCCCGTTACGACAAAAACCTTGAAAAGATAACAGGTTTTAAGAAGGAAGTTAATGAGAGAAAAGATAATTTATGTCTTCGGTTTTAATGCTTCTGAAGTGATGCCATAATTACAACAGTGATCAACATATATGTAAGCCTGAAAGCTTAAAGATTAAGTCTGTGTAAAGAAGAAAACAGATGCAATGGAAGTAAATGATTTCACAATGTTGAATCAAGAGATGGAAAATTAAAAGAGAGAGAGAGAGAGAGAGAGAGAGAGAGAGAGAGAGAGAGAGAGAGAGAGAGAGAGAGTAATATGGCTATAGAAACAAATTCAGACAACTACACAAAAAGGCATTTAACAGACAAAAATAAACAGTGCCCCTTAATGCTTTATTAATTTTCTTGTTTTCTCCAGTTTGTTACATTTTTTTGCCTTTCACCGTGAACATAAAAACCCATCAATCAAGACAAAATGTGAAGATTTATGAATTTCCAAACAGCTTCGTCCTTTTATGTCTTGGATACGATTTTATTGCGTCACAAGCAGGGTAGTTCATCTTGTTTGACATATTTTCTACGCCCGTTTTGTCTTGTTTTGCAGGCTTGAAATCCAAAACGGCTTGTGAAGGGATTTAGTTGGCCTTGGTGCTCGTCATGGTTTCCTTTTCTTTAAATAAATATTCGTTTGTCATACTTTGCAGGTAAATGACTTCGCGGAAAAAAATATATGAAGAACTCTTTCCGTTGTTTATTTTTGGGTATTTTGGGGTATTAATTCATGCTTTTCCGTTTATTTTCTTGCCTTCCTCTCAGGGATGAGAGAGTTTAAATCTCAGAGTGATGGAGTTTCCAGTAATGTTATGATCGTTAAACCCTTGTGCACCCATTAAGACATTCTCGTGTTGTCAGGAGAGGCAGGACAAAGCAATACTAATAATGTACACTGACATGTGGGGAAAAAAGCATCCTTAATTTTTGGCTAGCATCTTCTTCAGCTTTATCTGCATATGATACGACCGTAGGCATCATCTTATCTGTGGATGGGAAAGAGATTTAAAAATCAATGTCTGTGTTTGTTCGGTTAAAGCGTGTTTTGTGGAGGGGACGGAACGTTGTAGCGACATAACGAAATAAACTTTAATATTATTTTGAGTCAACCATTCTTTTATATTGAAAGTTGTCCTAGCGGAAACAATTTTAGATTTAACGTATCCCTGAGGAGTTCTGTGTCATTTTGTCGATTTGTTTGTAAACAGTGAATTTATGACTGTTTCTGTCAATATCATCAGAAAGAGTTTTCCCTCCACTTCTTTACGATAGGGCACGTAATTCGGAAAAAAAAAAAAAAACTATTAAATTCCAACCTCGGCCCATTAATGATTTAAAAGATAATGCATTAAAAATTGTTAAACAATGTTTACTCCTTTTAATCTTTGCAGCGCTTCCTGTTCAGACGTGGACTCTTAAGACTCTTGTCTTTTTATGAAAGTTTCAGCCGAATCAATAGAGATATTACATTGTTAACTGACAAACTTCAAGACAGATGCATTGAATTTTAACTTTTAAAAGAGAGTTGGAAAAGATAGAGAGAGAGAGAGAGAGAGAGAGAGAGAGAGAGAGAGAGAGAGAGAGAGAGAGAGAGAGAGAGAGATGGAGGTGAGGGGAGAAAGAGATATTACATTGTTAACTGACAAACTTCAAGACAGATGCATTGAATTTTAACTTTTAAAAGAATGTTGAGAGAGAGAGAGAGAGAGAGAGAGAGAGAGAGAGAGAGAGAGAGAGAGAGAGAGAGAGAGAGAGAGGGAGGTGAGGGGAGAAAGAGATAGAGATATTACATTGTTAACTGACGAACTTCAAGACAGATGCATTGAATTTTAACTTTTAAAAGAGTGTTGAGAGAGAGAGAGAGAGAGAGAGAGAGAGAGAGAGAGAGAGAGAGAGAGAGAGATGGAGGTGAAGGGAGAAAAAGATAGAGAGCAAAACTGGAGGACTCAACAGTTCAGAGAAACAGGGAAGAGACATAAAAGTAGAGGATTAGACACAAGCCTCTAAGAAAATAGACAAACAGGCTAGCAAATAAAATGAAAAAAGTAAGCCTTTTTAATCATGAAAGAAAAAAAAATAGATTTCCTTTTATCAGAACTCTAGTATGATTATTCATTTGTTCAGCGAGGTTAAAATAAAATATGTGTAAATCATATCGTTGTATATAATAATTTCACAGCGAAATAGAAAAATTTTTGTTTGAAAGAGTTATTAAAATTATAATACGCATGGCCAATAATTGCACAAAACCTATGCCTGACTAATTATCTGAGCTGAGCAAAAAAAAAAAATTTAAAAAAAAATTCCTGCACTTAGTTTTAGCATTTTACAACTTTTGATGTTATAATTAGCGAAAAGATTAGCAGAAAATCAAGTGTGCTGCTCCTTCCTCAGGGATATTGGAAATGTTAACAAAAATCAATGTAGAATAGAGCTAGAGTCCTGTTACGAGTCTCGTTAGAGCATCAGTCATTAACGCCCACAATGAGAAATATAAACCATTCAAACAGCACTGGGGCGCTAATAACAATATCAGATGTATGCAAATTCTTAACTAGTGAGGAAAAAAGAATGACATGCAACGCCACTGACGGTGGGGAAAGAGCAACAAAAAATAGAAGTTATCCTATACAGATGTCTTGCTGTTGAACTGAATTCATCGGATGTATCTCAAATCTTTTTGAGATTTTATTCCTTAGCAATGATTTGACACTGTTGCTGTCCCAATAATTATCTTATTTAAGTTTCAGAGGAAAATCGAATTGGTCCGAGCCTAGAAAATTTATTGTCAATATTAATGCTCTACTTTTTATGGCACTGATAATACGGGCTTCTACGTTATTTTAACAAAAAAATCTACGTATTATGGTGCAGATCGAATTCACTGGTTAATGCATGTAATTTTGTATTGATTGGACATGCCAAACCACTTACACGTCATTGAAAAATCAACCCAGTAGGCACAAAAATGCTTGATGTTTTTTTTTTCCGCTCAGTAACAATGAGATACTGGATCCTGGTACACAACAATTTTATCATTCATTCGTCGCTCACCAGCAAGATGGTCCCAAGAGTATTAAAAAGCATTAAAAATTTGGGTCAGTCTTTCATGACGTTATTTGCTGTGAGTGAAACTCACTATTTCAAGTAACTCTGAAGAAGCGACTGAGGAGGTGATTATGGGGTAGTGATAGGGGAAGGTTTGGGGGGGGGGGGGGGAGGGGGAGAGGGAGCGGCGCTATTATTTTCAGATTTTTTTTTTAGAACCAGGATTGACGTCACATTGATTAATTTATATCTTCTTATTTTTCCAAAGATTTCACTCCTTAACTTCAACTGCCATAACTCTTCAAATTATCTTCCTTGATGGAAAACGCCACTAGACATCAACAAACTCAATGCAAACAGATTTAAGAAGGACAAACACAGGAAACAAATAATTCTGATCTAACAGCATCCTTCTTTCTGTCGTTGCCACTTCATCCCGATCTAGCGCAAACAGTCTATGTGATCGAACAGTGCGGCAATGAAAGGCGTACGCCGCCTCTATCTAAAACATTCTCATTAAAGATCCTACAATATATGAAAAATAGTTTCTAAAAAAAAGGGCTAAGATTTAAAGGAAACATTCTGTAGTTTTTGTCGCGAAACGTAGGTTTTGGATAAAAGAACGTTTTGGAAAAGAAATGTGGTTTTTGTCGTAAAGAACGTTTTTGACACGATATGAAGTTTTTGGCATAAAGAACGTTTTTGACACGAAATATAGTTTTTGGCATAAAGAACGTTTTGACACAAAATATAGTTTTTGGCATAAAGAACGTTTTTGACACGAAATTTAGTTTTGGGTTTAAATATTGTTTTTAACGCGAACTGCAGTTTTTGGTGAAAAGAAAGTTTTGAAACGAAAATGTTATTTAGATAATTGAAATTTGAAATACTTTGCTCTAGTCTTGTTTTGAGGTATGAAAATAATTTAATGAAATGCTCAATTTAATGAAATTTACAAAAATTGACAGCTGATGGCCATTCGTCACTCAAAGGCTGTTATGTCGTGAACAAAACTTTTAATCATGGATCTTCTGAAATTTGTTTCCTGCATTCAAAAACTTCTTAAGATTCAAAACGAATTGAATTGAAGATTTTCTATTTAAACGCGATTTCATCAATATTAATTTAAGTTTTTGTATTGCGATTAATCTGGACCTCTCAAGTCTTGTACGTTTTGTTTCTATCACGTCTTTTCTTCACATATTATACTTTTCATGACCTTATTAAATGGCATTCTTAACATAATCATGAGCATTTTTCTATCCAGCTAACTTTATTATTTTTATCCTAAATTATGCAATATTACTTCTCTTTCGATCTTTCCTTCCTCTTTTATTCATCTTTCTACCCACACCGCATTCCTTTCCATCTCTATCCCCAAATTTTATCACTTCGATCTTCTTTTTCTCTCTATTCTTCTCTCTTTTTCTCTCTCTCTTTATGCTGTCAACTTATTTCTCTCCCCATCACATCTCTTCATTTATTTATTTTTATGTTTACTGCCACCTCTTATCTCTCTCTCTCTCTCTCTCTCTCTCTCTCTCTCTCTCTCTCTCTCTCTCTCTCTCTCTCTCTCTCTCTCTCTCTCTCTCTATCTCTCTCTCTCTCTCTCTCTCTCTCTCTGTGTCTCTGTCTCGGTCTCTGTCTCTCTCTCTGTCTCTCTGTATCTCTGTCTCTCTGTATCTCTGTCTCTGTCTCTCTGTCTCTGTCTGTCTGTCTGTCTGTCTGTCTCTCTAGCTCTCTGTCTCTCTCTGTCTCTCTGTCTCTCTGTCTCTCTGTCTCTCTGTCTCTGTCTCTGTCTCTCTCTTTCTCTCTCCCTCTATCTCTTTTCCCTCTCCAAGTCTCTTTATTTTTGCCTGTTACCTCAACATCTAATTGTTCATACTTTTTTTTAACTGCCCATGCGTTTTTTTCACTTACTTTCCTATCAACACATCTCTAGCCCGTTACTGGTCGATATATCTTTTTATGTATCTATCTTCATAGTAATTGTTATGTTATACTATTTACCTACCTATCTATTTTCCATCTCTCCAATAAATATATTAAACTCTCTTTATAGTTAGCTATAATTTCTAATTTCTTCTTTTACCATTCCCAACATCTTTTCGAAAAGACAAAGCTTTGTCTAAGTAAGGGTTAAACTTAACTGTGGTAAATACTGAAGTGGCTCACACTATCATTATATTCATCATTATCATTATTTTCGCTACCAAACGCCATAATGACGGAAAACTCTTCTGTGGTCAATAGCGAGGAGAATTCTAGAGTGGGATTGGAAATCTTCTCCGAACATTCTAAGCATCCTGACCCTGTGAAGGCCGACAGAGTGTGGACCATAGACATCAGTGCTCTCAGTCGTACAAGCAGGGTGAATCTATCGTCCATTATGGCTGACGGGCAGGGGTCAAGTTGGGCCAACGCCAGGTCGGAATTGGACGACGGTCACTGCTGACCTGACTTGTACTCACAAGCCTGTTTTCACAGCTTTTCACAAAAGTAATTTTGGTCAGCAGTTTGTTTTTCTTGCCTGCCGTCACAACCCAAGCTGACCAGAGGATAATTATTTGTGCATGAGGAGCGCGTGTTTGATTTCTTAACAAAATAAAATACGCCGAGTTTGGTGACTAATGGTCTTTTTTAATAACATTTTTCATTTCTTTTTTTTTTTTTGGGGGGGGGTGTAGTATATTAGTTTATCACTCGGGACCATAAAGTAATAATCGTGCTAGTAATGGATTTGTAGATCCACTTTGTTACAAAATCAAAAATAATAAAATGAAATAGACCGAAAGGAAACGCATCGCAAGTACCCTGAAAATTGAAAAGCATACAATTCTCTCCGCACAACTCATTTACAGAAGCTTATTCAAGAATCCCCCTCCAAGCAATATTCAACTTTTTTCCTTGTTCTCTTATTTGCCACCTGTTTTATAAAGAGTTTAAAGAATATGGTCTTGGTGAAACGATAGAGTGCGAGAAAGAACGCTCTCACAGATACCCATACATGTTAACATTGCGGCGCCTCAGTTTTTATTTGTTCTATGTCCAGTTTCACTAAAATTAGATCTAGCGTCAATTTCCATCCTCTAAAAATATTATCTATATGCCCTGTTAATTTTAGTACCTGCAGTAAAGTAAAATGGGTCAAGTTCTCTTACATTTGTTCTAGATCCAACAAATGAGTAAGAGCTGAATGAAAGTTTAAAAGCCATTTTCTCTAAACTGAGACGTCGATTCGTGTGCTCAGTGTTATAATTTGAAAGAAGGTTTATAACTCTAGATAAAAGGGCGGAAATTTCTTAGTGTCACTAAGTGTACTGTTAGTTTCATAGTGTGGCCTTAAATATCAAGAACATAATGAAAATGATAAAGATAAAGACAAGTTTGGTGTCGGTTATGCCCTGAGCTCATCATTTTCCACCTACTACGTATAAACCTTTCTCTCCATGTCAGCGTTATGCGAGCAAAACCTCTTCCCTTCCCTTGATGGATTTGAGAAACTGCCTTCTTCGTTTTCTTCCTCCTCCTTATCTTTCTGTACATCTCCATCTCCATTCCATCCTCCACGCTCCCCCACACTCTCCTAGTAAAATAGTTATCATATCATGATATCCAGGGAAGACAAGTCAAAAAAAAAAAAAAAATGAGAAACCTAGATTTTAAGTTATGTCCGAAAGAAACAGACAAAGCCTAACAAGGAAATACAGAGGGAAAAAAGGGCTAAAAGTGAACAAAAAGAATGTTATTTCAGGAAGCATTAGTTGGTTTTTTCTCATCCACTATGCGGAATTTCGTCCAAACTTTTCTAAAAAGTAAAAATATCTAATCAAGCCAAGTTTAGTGGAGGGTATCGTCTCTCCGACTTCCTCCTTTCTTTCCTTTGTCCTTCTTTGTTCTCGAACCACTGTGTATGGGATAACCTCCACTCTTAGAGGGGCTCAGATTCTCTCTCTGAAGGAGGAGGTTCATCTGATACTGTTGTGGCCTCCAACTAGGACGAAAGCTGGCTCCGAGAATAGCATCTGAGTGGGCGAGGCGTTGCGTTTGGGTTTGGCTTGCCTCAGCAGTTTGACGGGTCTTTCGCTTGCCAAGAGGCAAGGAGATATGCTGGCCTGTTGACAAGAGTCCGACACTTGTGAGCTCTTGGCTTTCGTCCTCGGAGACAGCGCAGAAATTGTCAGTGCCATCTAAGATGCTGAATAAAAGGCGAGCTTTCATTTCAAGAAAAAAAAATATGTCGATGGAGAGACATTTGTCGAGAAAAATGTCAAACGTGGTGATTATTACATAAAAGGTTTTGCAAGAAGTCTTTTGTCCAGCAATCTATCTTACTGAGCTTTACGGTGATGCATAGAATCCTCTTTCACATTTTTCATTTGATTAAACCTCGTGAAAATCTGATACGGCTTAACCCCCAAAAATATGCAATGTTTGCTAGTTAGGTAATGCGGTAAAGTTACCATTTTAAACTCTTGGATTTTTTTTCCATTTCCCAATTCATTTCATCTAATTTAATGTATGATAGAGTATTGTAACCGGTAATCTTCGACTTTTAGATCATGTCCAAATGCTAAGTCATATAACGCAGAGTGCGGAGTCATATAACACAGTGTGCGGTTGTTTGGTGATAACCTAAACGTATGCTGGCAGTATGGCTTGAACTTGCGCCAAAAAAAAAATGTTTTCCTGAAATTGAGATGTTCGTGACGACCGTGTCTGTTGACAATTTTCCCTCAAGAAATAGAAATGATATGACGAAATCGCTCCGACTCTGTAGCATGTTTCGAAATCACCTTTTGTCTGTTGCTGCAATTATAAAAAAAAACATTTTCCAACATGACAGGGCTGATGAGGGGCTGGCTGATGCTCAAGATTGATTGTCTTATCAAATGAAATGATAAATGAGAGTGCACTCCATTCTTGTAATTGGACGAAAGTCTTCCAAGCAAATGCTCTTAACCGGTTTCCAAGGCAGAAACATTAGCTTAAAAAGCCTGAAAACTCTTTTAAATGCGTGGGCGATGTCGGAATATCAACAGTTCAAACGGACAAAGGCCTTGGCCTAGATTCGTGTGACTTTAAAATAATACTAATCTTTTAATTTTGTTGCGGCTAAGATTTTCGGGATTGTTCCAACAATACAAAAAAGAAAAACAAAAAAACAAAAACATAATAATAATGAATAATTTTTAAGAAGGCAAGCAAGTTTCTTTTAAGACACTCAAATCTCCATGGCCAATTTTAGATGTTTTTGGGTGTTTTGAGTGTTTTAGATGTTTCCGTTTTGTGAAAAAGTAGGAGACCTGTGATTGCAACATACGGCACAGCGCAAGCATCCAACTGTCATTCAAAACCTCTGAAGTTAATCCTGACAATCGCTGGGTACGCCTCTTGGTCAAGTCAATAGCCTCAGAATGTTTCTCGAAAACTCTCCATCTCGTCTCCTTAACTGAACAAAATCAGAAATTGCTTCCTCCTTGTTTGTCCTTTGAAACAAAACATAACTTGCATAGCATGTCAAAATGATGGGCTTGCAGTGTTTTTTTTTTTTTTAATAATATAAAAAAAAACTGAGTAGGTGGTAAAATATGTTTTTTTTTTATATAATTTTGTTATGTTCAGTTTGCTTTTTTTGTTTTGTTTTGTTTTGTTTGTTTGTTGTCCTTTTTTTACTTTGGGATTGTTCCTTTTTTTTTACCATAATTTAGCACAATTTGGACGCTTTTGTCTCCATAATCCATCTCTTAAAAGGTTAACAAAGATTTACGAAATAAAAAAAATGTTGTGATGTCATGTGGTGAATTATAACTAAAAATCTGAAATGTTTTTGTTTCACATAGTTCGTATTTGTTCTTGCTTATTCAAACCATCGTTCATTTTTTTTCCTTCTTTAAAGGAAAAAGCAACTTTATCCTTTAAAGCAGATTCTGTTCTAAGAATTGCAGATCTATAATCATACCGTTATATGAGAGATATTTGACTGCGGCTTTAGTGAAAGTATTATATATATATATATATATATATATATATATATATATATATATATATATATATGTATATGTATATTAGACTTGCTTTTCATACTAAAATGAAGTTTAAAAAATATGCTTTTCATACGAAAATGAAGTTGAAAAAAAAAAAGATTTAAAGTTAAAAGGGCAGATAAAGTCAAATACTTAACATTTAAACCGTCTAAGATTTTTTAAGATAGAAGCGGAAAGTCTTGAAGCTCTAAACTATGAAATTTGGAAACCAAAAATAGAAAATTTTTTTTTCTTATACAAAAGCGGAAATTTTATTAAGAAATTATAGCATAAACTTGTGGCTGAGGTAAGAGCATAACAGAATCCCAGGTGTCAAGTTGAGCTATTGTGAATAATATCTCAGATTCTAATTTTATTTTTGACAATAACGTCTGGTTAACTAGGATGTCTAAGACAAAATCCACTTTTGATGGACATGCAGATCTATAATCATACCGTTATATCAGAGATATTTGATTGCGGCTTTAGTGAAGGCTTATCTTTTAATTTTTTTTTTTTTTTTTTGTAGACTTTCTTTTCAAACGAAAATGAAGTTCAAAATATAAGATTTAAAGTTCAAAGGGCAGATAAAGTCAAGCACTTAACATTTAAACCGTTTAAGATAGAAGTGGAGATAAATTCAAATACTTAACATTCAAACCGGTTAAGATAGAAGTGGAGAGCCTTGCAAGCTTGAAGCTCTAAACACATGAAACCGACTCTCCGAGTTTGATTTTAGGTTCAGGTACTTAACTTATTACTGTCACAAGCAACAACACCAACAACAATAATTAAGCAATAGAAATAACAAAAATGACAGCAGCAGCAGCAGCAGCAAAAAGTAAAGATTAGAGGCAGCAACAAAAAAATCACCAGTAACAACAGAAACAACAACAGTAAGAACAACAATCAGAACAGGAGTGGCAAAAACAACAATAGGAACATCAACAACAACAACAACAAGGAGAGCAGCATCAGTAACAACAATAATAACAGCTGCAGCAACAACAATCAGAATAGCAGCTGTAATGACAATAACATCAACAACAACTATAAGAGCAGCATCAGTAACAACAATAATAACAGCAGCGTCAAAAACAATACGAAAAGCAGCATCAATAACAACATTAACAAAAGCAGCAACAAAAATGATAATAATAATAGCAGCAGCTACAACGATCAGAACAACAGCAGCAACAGCAATAAGAGCAGCAACAGCAACAACAATAACAGCAGCAGCAGAAATAACAATAATAAAAACAGCAGCAACAGCAATAATAAAAGCATCAACAGTAACAATAAAAGCAGCAGTAACAACAATAATAATAACAGCAGCAGTTATAACAATAGTAACAGCAGCAGCAATAACAATGATCACAGCAGCAGTAACAACAACAACAAAAACAACATCAACAGCAATAATAAAAGCAGCAGTAACAACAATAATAATAACAGCAGCAGCAATAACAATAATAACAGCAGCAGCAATAACAATAATTACAGCAGCAGCAATAACAATAATAACAGCAGCAGCAATAACAATGATAACAGCAGCAGCAATAACAATAATAACAGCAACAGCAACAACAATAATAAAAGAAGGAGCAAGAGCAATTATAACAGCAGCAGTAATAACAATGATCACAGCAGCAGAAACAACAATAATAACAGCAGCAGCAATAACAATAATTACATCAGCAGCAACAACAACAATAAGAAGAAGATCAACACAAGAGCAGCATCAGTAACAACAATAATAACAACTGCACCAGCAACAACAATAATAACAGCAGCAGCAATAACAATAATTACATCAGCAGCAACAACAACAATAAGAAGAAGATCAACGCAAGAGCAGCATCAGTAACAACAATAATAACAACTGCACCAGCAACAACAATCAAAACAGAAGCAGCAAGAACTATAATAACAGCAGCAGCAACAACAATTAGAGTAGGAGCAGGAAAACAGTAAGAGTTGCAACAAGACCTAACTGTAAGCAAACAACAACAACAAAATTCCCAAAGTTACATAAAAAAAAACATAAACAATAGCCAAATAACAAGAAAAACAATGACAAGAGTAACAGAATAAGAACACTTACATTATCAACCAAAAATAATAATAAAAAAAAACCATCTACTATTCCCAAGTTTAAAGTGAGTGAGAAGAGAAAGACGAAATCCATTCGTGTATCTGAAAGACAACCTAAATCTTAACTTAGTTTAAGTCTTAAATTCTCATAAATAATTTGAGACCACTTACATATTTAACCCTAAGTATGGATGGGTGATATTAAAAACGATATAAATTGGTTGGGATTTTTTCTAGCTCAACTAAGATGGATTACAAGGACTTGAATTATAAGTTTATTCTCCATATTCGCCATATTCTCTCCTACCATTTGGATCAAATTTGACTCTGTGTTTCTCGGTAAGAATCTACCTACGCTCTAGACCTCTCTCTTTAAGGGCGTAATAATTGCTTTGAACTCTGCACTTAGGGACCATTTTGATATCTTTGCACCAAAATTGTACTCTTAGATCTCATTAGAAACAGCCCTTATTTTGTTCGAATTCGTCCCTTTTCGCTTGACTGTCTTTTATGAAGGCTTTTATTTCCTTGTGCCGATGGGATTTCCATTTCCTCATGAAAGTACGTCTTGTTGTGATTGCTATTTAAACATCATTATTATTTTCTGAACGCAGAAATAAAGTAGAATGCTTGAAACTGTAAACAAAATTTTGTTTCCTGAGGTCGAGCATAAAAGCTGGCTTTTACCAAATATATGATTACTATACCGCAAGGCTAAGCGCAGTAAATGATGCAAATTGATTAAAGTGTAGAGCAGCACAAGCAAGCTCAGCTGTTAAAAAGATTTTTCAGATTTGAAAGAAAACGAATTTAATGTCTTCATTGTTCTTTTTGACTGAAATGGTTTTCAGGCGGTCTTTGCTCGGCATAACTAACAGTCCATCCATTTCATAATGAACCATTCAATCTCTACGACAGTTTGATGAATACAACTTATTCTTTCACTTGAGAAGATAAAAGCTGGAAGAAAGTTTACTCTCTCTCTCTCTCTCTCTCTCTCTCTCTCTCTCTCTCTCTCTCTCTCTCTCTCTCTCTCTCTCTCTCTCTCTCTCTCTCTCTCCGTCATCTGTGACGTTTGTCAGGAAGATTAACTATTATAATTATATTGCCTAGCTACTTCGAGAAAATAAATTACAATTGATATAGCCAGCACAAAGCAAGATTACCTCAGACTTTGCTCATTTCTGTTCTGCAGCCACAAAATAAACTGAATTAACGCAGCCTTAACTTAATTCAAAGATCAAAGATGTGTGTTATTTAGGTATTTAGTATTTTGTTGGGTTCTTTTTTTTATTAAATTAAAGTTGAAACATCTCCCAATGGCTTTTCGCAATATTGTCCATCCTGAAGTCGATACGCGCTCACAGGTAATCGGCTACCCACTTGCCAGATAACGAATACACCCAGCGGGAGGAGCCAGTCTGCAGCTGTGATCAGATCGCTTCCCGTGATACTCTAACAGGCCAATCAGAATGAACGTTCCGAGCAGACGACAGAATGTGATTTACGGGTATCTGGTAGCTCCTACCTCAACCAGAATACTGTCTGGAGACGAGGAAGGGAGACACTGGAGAACAAGACAGGGGAAAATAATTGAAGAGCGAAAATAAAGGGATACTTTAGTACCCTGTTAGGGATAACGTGTGGACAAGTTTTTAACACATGTTGGCGTAAAACTTGTGGCTGAGACGAGAGCATAACAAGCAGTGTACTGTGTCTGTTGAGTCGAACCATTATGGACTTGAGACAAGGCGGCAATTCATGATATAAAAGTGAGGATCTCATTCCGTCTACCCCTTGCTATAGATTATATCGTTTACAACGAGGATAATGTCTGGTGAACTGGTCTGTCTCAGTGGCCTCTGCTGATTGGATCTTTAGTTTACTACAGCGGAACAACAATAACAACAACAACAACAACAATAACAATAATAATAATAATAATAATAATAATAATAATAATAATAATAATAATAATAATAATAATGATAATACTACTACTACTACTACTACTACTACTACTACTACTACTACTACTACTACTACTACTACTAGTAATAATAATAATAATAATAATAATAATAATAATAATAATAATAATAATAATAATAATAATAATAATAATAATAATAATAATAGTAATAATAATAATAGTAGTAGTAGCAGCAGCAAAAACAATGGGAGCAACAGCCGCAGCAGCAGGAGTTAGCAACAATGAAACAATAATAACAACAACAGGTCCAAAGAAAAAAGAAAAGAAAAAGAAAAGAAAACATAAACAACCCCCCCCCAAAAAAAAAAAAAAAAAAAAAAAATAAATAAATAAATAAAATAATAATAATAAATAAACAAATAAATAAATAAATAGAATAAAATAAAATAAATTCGATAGAAACAGACTAAGACATCAACATTCAGCTCTTGACTATAATCAAGTTCAAACTAAATTGAAAGAGAAAGGTTACAATTTACGCGTATCGTAAAAAAAAGAATCGAAATCTATAGTCGAATTACATACTGAGTTCTGATAAGTAATTTGAGACCACTTATATATTTACCCTAAGAATCGATGGGACCACTCTAAAAGCAATATAAATGGCTTGGGTGTTTTTCTAGTATAATTATAATGAATTACAGTTCCTGAATTTTCAAGTTTGTTCTTTATATTTTCTCCTACAATTTGGATCGAATTTGGGTGTCTGTCTCTCCTTAAGAATCCGCCTACACTCTATACTTCTCTCTTTAATCTTGAAATAATAGCTTTGAACTCTGCGCTTGGGGACCATTTCGATTTTTTTTTTCTATAAAAGAGTTTAAGACCTGCTTGTTTAGAAACTCAAATAAAAAAAAAAAACATTTACATCGCAATTCTTTCGTATATTTGCACCAACTTGTACCTTTGGTTTTAAAACCCATTTTCTATCATTAGAAACACTCTTTCGCTAGCCTGAATTTGCCCCTCCCCGCTTGATTGTAATTTAAAAAGCTTTTATTTCCTTGTGTTGATGGGATTTCCGTTTACTGGTGAAAGTACGCTTTGGTGGATCTTGGCGAGTCTTTGTTGCTGGGCAATGCTTGTGTCGTTCAGTTGGTGAAGGTGGCTGTATTGATCGAGGTTGCATTATTTGTGGCGGTGGTATGATTGGTGGAGGTGGCATTTTTGGTGGAGGTGGCATTATTTGTGGTGGTGGCAAACTTAGTGGAGGTGGCATTATTTGTGGCGTTGGCAAAATTGGTGGATGTTACATTATAAATGGAGGTGGCATTGTTGGTGTAGGTGGCAAAATTGGTGGATGTTACATTATTGATGGAGGTGGCATTATTGGTGCATGTGGCAAAATTGGTGGATATGGCATTATTGGTGGCGGTGACAAAATTTTGATGGAAGTAGCATTATTGGTGATGGTGGCAAAATTCGTGGAGGAGGCAAGATTTGTGGAGGTGGCATTATTAGTGGCGGTGGCAAAATTGTCGGGGTGGTATCATTGGTGGCGGTGGCAAAATTGACGGAGGTGGCATTATTGGTGGAAGCGGGCTAACATTCAAGGAAGACTTGCGGGAGCGTTGAGTTTTGATGGAAGATGGACGTAGTATGGTGGATATATACAAGGTAAATATTCGGATAAATTGTTCCTTTAGTTCTTTTGAACATATTTCTAGCGGCTGCTTTTTTGTTTTGTTTCGTTTTGTTTTTAAATTGTAAGTTGATTTTTCGATGAGGACAATATTAGAAAAGGTAAAAAAATTAGGATCGACTGTTTATCTAACAAAGCGCTTTAGTAAGTAACTCATCAGAATCTTGAAACATACTCATCTGCCATTTCCCGTACAAAAAATGGGCCAAAATTTGTATCGTAATTATAATTTTTTTTTTTCATTTTCGAAGTACAGGAAAAGAAAAGAAAAAAAGAAATAAATTTTAAAAAACACCTGTTTAATAATCATTATAATTTCGTATCATTTTCAAAACGGAGCTGAAATCAAGAGAGTTACTTGAATAAGGAAATGAAAACGTGTGTGGTTTTAACTTCAGCATAAAGCTGGCTTTTAACAAATATTAGATTACCGTACTGAACAGCTAAAGGCAATAAAATAACACAATTTATAAAAATATTTAGCAACACGAAAAGTCGAAATCAACGAGGTTTCCAATTTCGTACAAAGACCTACTTTCCTTGGAGTAATGGTGATGGGAAAATGCTGGCATTGGATTTAAAAAGGAGAGGGACAGGATAAGAAAGTCTTGGGTTGAATAGAGATCAGGTTTCGCAGATTTGGTTCCTAGCAATGAAGGAGAAAATCAAAGGACCTAGTGTTTTCATCATTGCTAAATCGGTGTAGCTGGAACCAAAAACTATAAAAGAAAAAAAAAGAAGAAAGAAAGTCAATGTTGGGGTGGGGAGTGCTGGGTTGTTGTATGATTATAAAACTGGGTTGCAGGATCTATATCTAAACGAGAAAAGAAATGAATATGATATTGAAAACTATTCTTCAACATTGAATGGGAATATTGAATATTTAGTTGTCATGTTACACCATACGATGAACAATAACACCTGTCCTCGCAGATTCTGAATGAAGTATCTAGACCAATATGGAGCGAGACAAAGATAGGAAGAAATTTGCCTAAAAATCCTTACAGATTCTTGATGAAGTATGTAGAGTTATGTGAGCAAGTCAAAGATGAAAAAAAAATAAATGATTTTGTGTAGGATAAGGGTCACCAACCTTAAGTTTACGTCAGTTCTCGTTATAAAGAAAAAGATGTTTTAGATTTGAAGGAAAAGGAATCTGATTTGGTCATTGTTCTGGTTGATTGAAATGTTTTTCAGGAAGTCTTTGCTCAACACAACGATCAGTCCATCCGTTTCATAACTAATCATTCAGCTTCTACGACAGTTCAAAGAACACAACTCATACTTTCACTGGAGAGGATAATAGCAGGGGGAAAAAAACGGTGTTAATTGTCTCTTTCCGTCGTCTGTGACGTCTGAGAGAAAGATTAGCTATTAAAGTAATTGTTATTTTCCTGAGCTACTCCGAGACAATCATCTACTTCTAACATATAGGCAGCTCTACACGAACATCAAGCTCGCCCAGGATCGTGTGACTTAGAGATGCGTGGCAAGTCGATCCCAGAGTGGCCCTCAACAGCCGGGATGACAAGGACAACAACAACAACAACAACAACAACAACCTCAACAACAACAACAACAGCAACAACCTCAACAACAACAACAACAGCAACAAAAACAACATATAGCCAGAGCAAAGTATAATAATCTCAGTCGTATTTAACTTTCGTTATGCAAGCATACAATACAGCTGAAATACCGAAGTCCTTGCTCAGTTCCCGAAGATCAAAGGATCCGATATAATGGACGCGTTTTATTTTTTTGGTCTGTAATTATTTTTCTTAGGGTAAAAAGTGGCTTTTTCAGAAGATATTCATCCTGAAATCGATTCTCGTTTCATCCTGAAATCGATACCTGTTCACCGGCAATCGCCTGTCCTACCTGTGGAATAACGAATACATCCAGAAAGATAATCCACCATTCAGACTGATCAGATTGTCTCCCCTGGTACTGTGGCTCTAGCAGGTCCAGTGGGTATAAAGTTTCCGAGCAGACGATAGAATGCGATGTGAGGGTATCTGGTGGCACCCACCACAACCAGGATTTTGGAGGGAGACGAGGAGGGAAGAGACTGGAAGACAAAACAGAGGACAATAATTATAAGAAAAGCGAAAGTAAAAGATTTTGGCGGTTTGTTATGACAAAAGCGCTCTCATCCCAACGGAGATAATGATTAGTTAATGTGTTCCGTTTTATTTGTTTGTTTGTTGGTAGGGTGTTGCTTTTGATTTTTCTCACCCATGTATTTCATCTTCAAAGAAACATGTCATCGACTTTTCAAATTCATTTTCATCTTTCTTTTGTTGCCGATTTTCATTTGGCTCATGTTATTTCTTATTCGGAACCTCCTGCAATTTTATCATGGAACAAACAAGTTGCCTTCAAATAAAAATAAATGTGCTCTGCAAACAAAAACAAAATAAAATTGATGTGCGAATAAGAACTACAGAGAAAAAAAATCATTTTTCAGATATCACTCCCCCCCCCCCCCCCCCCCCCCAAAAAAAAAAAAAAAAAAAAAAAAAAATTCAAAATAAAACGAGTGATTTTCTCTCATGCTGGCATTTGAGTTGTAAAATTCGTAATTAATTTTGTCTAAAAAATCACGTATTTAAACGATTGCTTCGCTCTTAATGTTATGTATTTTTTTTTTTTGCACGTTTTTTTAAAATTGTTTTAGGTTAAATCATGCGTTTGAAATATTCCGTTTTAACTTTTTTTTCCACTGTTAAAAAATTTCTCCATTCGATGTTGGACAATGCCTGAACCACACCGACCGACGAAGATTTGCAATGTCTATGGTTTTTTTTTTATTAAAGATCGCTTTCATAGCATTATTTTAATTAATCAAAGCTTTTCTCTGGATCAAAACCCAGTCTTTAGACTGTTGAATCTGTCGTATTAAAACAATGGGGAAAAAACTCACTATTCTTTTCAGATGTTTTTTTTTTTTTTTAACAACACACTAGTTTCATAAATTGTATCTGGAGGATTACGACATCGCCTCCTGAATTTCATCCCTCAGTTTAATCTTAAATCTCATAATTTTTTTTTTTCTATGAAATATGAAATTTCACGCGAACACTTATTTTTTTTTTATTTATTGGCTGCAATTACTTGCACCGCCCACGAGATAGTAATAATTGCATCGCCTGTTAGCTTTTGTTTTTATCTTTTATTATTTTTTAGTATAATGTGTGTCGAAGTTGTAATTATCTTAAATAGAAAGTAAAATCTGCCGGCTGATTAATATTTGTTAAAAGATTCCACTGATTTTAATATTGGAAGCAGAAAACTTCAAAAGGCGAGAAGTTTTTTATTTCTAGATATATTATGCTCAAGGTTGTTGAAAGCTAGATTATTAATAAATGCTTAGATATCGAGTTGGTGAATGAAAACTTAAGAATCAGATTTTGTCTTATTGAACATGTGAGTGTCTCAAAATCAAGCCTTTCTTATCTTCACTGTACTTGCTTTGTCTTCAATCAAAATCTAGATCAAGCTATGTCTTAATCATTTCAATTTTTTAAATATGTAACCTTTTTATTTGTTAGAGTTCTGACATCTTGAAACGAAATAATTAATAAAAGTCATCATCAATTACCATGATGCACTTGCATATCTTGTTAAAATTGCGAGATATATTTTCGATAATGGGTTAAAGTATCCTCGTCTTCCCAGGAAGATAATCTTTTCGTGAGGAAATTCAGTTTAGCAGGGTGCGATTGTCACTTGGACATCTCTGACCTGTCGCAGCTCAACATTATTTTGTAATTCTTTCCATACCTTGGGCGATGTTTGAAAACGATCAAAATCCAGACCACTCGGATATCTATAAGGCACGCTTTGAGAGTTTTTCTTTTTTTACAAGGCGCTGTAGATGCATCAATGATCTTTTTGTAATGGCCTTAAACTCGCATCAGGTCGCAATTGATTCGCAAATGAGCACTTTAACCAGGAGGATGGCGAGCAAGGATGCTGCTTTCTATAACTTACGAGTACATGACTTTGAGCGGAAAACATCGTTTGCCATATTCAGAAGAAGAAATGTGCTATTACCCATCAAGGAAATGGAGAGAGTAAAAAATTAAACAAAATAATGCGTGGGTATTAAATTTTTGAAAGGTTTTTAATAGCTCGTTATTCTTTGCATGAGATTTTTCGCAGACCTACACATTAGCCATAAAGAGTCCGGGCGTTCTTTCTCTTATAGTTTTCCAGCCTAACATTAACCGAAATTGGAGACATTGGTAAAACTATTTCTCTTGAATAGACATTGAATAGGAATTATAATTATGCTGGACAGGGAGGCAATATTTTATCCCCTCCATGGCCTTTAAATTGGGCAAAGTTGTCCTTTCTCTCTCTCTCTCTCTCTCTCTCTCTCTCTCTCTCTCTCTCTCTCTCTCTCTCTCTCTCTCTCCCTCTCTCTCTCTCTCTCTTCTCTCTCCCTCTCTCTCTCGCTCTCTATCTATATATCTCACTTTCTACGTGTACCTCTCTCTGCTGCTCTCTCCCTCTCTACCTCCTCTCTCTCTCTCTCTCTCTCTCTCTCTCTCTCTCTCTCTCTCTCTCTCTCTCTCTCTCTCTCTCTCTCTCTCTCTCCCTCTGGCTCTCTTAATCTACCTTTCTATCATATTTCCATATATCCCTCTTTCTCTCTATTTTTCTCTCAGTCTATATTTCTCTCTCTCTCTCTCTCTCTCTCTCTCTCTCTCTCTCTCTCTCTCTCTCTCTCTCTCTCTCTCTCTCTCTCTCTCTCTCTATGTATATATATATATATAAATATATATATATTCTTGCGTCTGGACTTTTACCACCCTTTTCTTTCTGATGATTAAACAAATGGTCTCACGGAGAGCACGGCTTATAACAGGGATTAGTCTGTCCTACTTGTATTTTTTTTTTTATTTTGAGTCTTATCTTGTCCATCTGTTCCAGACGCCTGGACTCTATGGAGGACACGGCCATCAGCTATGACGATCTGGCCAAGCCGGGACTGACCGCTATGGAAGTCCAGCCTGACCTCAGAGCTTTAGAGCCTCGCGGAGACCCCAGGGGTTTCATGTGAGTTGCCTGTCACTAGATTGTCATGTTTCATAATAGTATCGTGACCATTACATGGTCAAGTTTTGCCTATTCGACTCTGTAGTTATGCCAGAAAATCGAATGAGTTCAGATATAGGTAGATAATGAAAAATTTGGAATTTAGTAATTAACGTTCTATAAATTAGTGTCTCATTTGCAAAGAACTCGACATTACTTAAAGGCTATACTGCAAGAGTTTGTGGTGGATCTTACGGTTTAGCAAAGAAGCGTCTCCTGTTCAACTAGGTTCAAAGCTGTAATCGGGATTAAACTTGTACATTCTGTATCCATCGAAGTTCTTTACAGGTCTAAATATTTATTTTAGGTTTAGGCTCAGAGCTTTTGGTTATTGCAGTTCGCCAAGTTATGCTTGGTCGCCAAGACCCAGCCAAAGAATAAAGTGAAACTACTTAAGTGGGACAGTAAACTTTAGATAAATATTACACCTTTCATATCCTCTCTTTGGTGTCTACAATGTAAATTTATATTTGGACATTTCAAAGGCTGTAACTCCCTTTTTATGATTGTATCCTCGACATCTGCGATTCACATATTTTAAAGTTATGCAAGGAAAGAAAAAGGTTTTTTTTTATTCTTCTGCTAGTATGTAAATGGAAGAGATGAATTTGATGTAAATTAGGTAAAAAAATGATTTTACAAGACATGTATTGTCGTTACAATATTATTTTATGAAGTTACTAAATCACATGCATTTTTTCCCAATCCTCTTTCCTTTCTTTCCCTCACTCTCTTTTACACCCCACTTCCACACGCCTCGTATTTTGCATGGCCTTTTGGCTGTCGATTAGGCCTTTTGCCCCTTTCCCTCCTCGTCGGTTTGGACCTCAAGCTCAGTACGACGACAAGCGGCGCCTTATCACCGTCCCGGAGGAGGAAGGAAGCGGAAGTAATGACGAGAGCTGCTCCCGCCAGTCGCAGGAAGATCTGTACAACTTCGCCGCCTACGAGTACAACTCGGGCACCCTGGGTGACGCTGACGGCGAAGGTGAGGGAGACCTTGAGTCCGGCATCCAATCAGGAGCTTCGGCTGCGTCCACCCGCCGTATGATAAAGCACATGAGGGTGAGGCAGGTCGGTGGACTCGCCCAAAACACAGGTTCTTCCGCCGGCATTGGCGCGAAGCCATCTTCGTTGTCTACGTCATCCTCGGGAACTTCCGGCTCGGGTCAACATGGCGTCGTCGCCTCGGCTACTCTCGGCGCGATGCATTCTTCAAATCCTGGAAGTTAAAGAAATTATCAAAAAGGACAGAAAAATGATTCACGGAAGACGACAATAAGTCATTACATGAGAAAATATAGAAAAAAAATCATTACGAAATAAATGGAAATGTATCATTTTAACATTACAGCAGTTATGATAAATTGTGTTTTGTTAGTAGATGAAACCCTTAGTTGTAGCCGCTATATATAAAATTCTAAATACCTTTGGTTATTATTCTTAGCATTGAGAAAAGCCGATTCTTGGGGAAAATTTTCTGTAAAGATGAACTGCGGTTTAGACATGTAAGTCACAAGGAGAAACGTTAGACGAATTTCTCGCAATGACGCCCGGTCAAGATTCGAACTATGGACCTTCAGCTCTAATGTCTGAGTGTATATCACTAGACTTCGATGCTATTTTAAATTAATGAGATAATAGAAACTGGAGAATCTTTCTCTTCATAGCTCACCCTTGTACAATGATAACTCTTTTATCTCCAGCCTGGAATGTTTTTGTGCTGAGCCTATCTCTTCCTGTCTGTCATGAAGCTATTATTTCAGAGAATTATCTCCTGAAATAGCCTCCTCTGGATATTAAGTCTGTACATTCTTTTGTGTCATGTGCTGTTGTAGTCTAAGAAAGCTGTTATGAAATTACATAGATTGCTTCACGACTTAAAACAATTCATTTTACCAATGTTTCTGTGACGAAAGATATTTATCCCTGATTGGCATTTCATTACTGTTCTGCTTTAAAGAATATACTTCTTTCAGCGCCCCTCATCTTATATTCATAAAATTACATTATTTTACTATCCGCACATTAATTTTATCTCTATTTTTATTAAAAGTTGGTTCCTCAATTGTGTGAGCCTTTATCAGGCTTAAAGACTCGGTTTATCAGGCTTTCATAAAATATTTCTTTCAATTTCGAGAATCCCAAGATTGTATCCTGTTAGATAGGTCTCTAGATCTTGACTTTGCCCCAGAGAAATAACAAAATAAAAACATGCGACTTTCCTCACCGTATCCGATGTAGATGTAGCACTTCGGTACAATATCGCTATAACCCGATACACGATTTTTTACCGTAAGCAGTACATGGTCAAGAGATCAAGTTAAAGGTTGTTTTTTTTTTTTTAATTGGTAACCGGCTAAGAAGAAAGGGATGTGAAACAAGAAAAAGCTGGCTCCAAGATCTATTGTAGCCAGTGACTTATTATTTTCTTCTACTCAAAGCAAAAGTCTATGACATTGAATAATTAGGTTAAAAAATGCAGTGGAGATTTGATCAAATTAAATCCTTTCGCTATATGAACATTGATAATTTAGATTAAACAGGCAATATTGTTATGTTTGCAATTGTTTTCTTGATTCAAGTTAAATTTACTCAGCTTTTATAATTTTTAGCGGTGTTCATCAATAAGTTTATTTAACATTGATATTCAGGCATCTACATGTTCTAGGTTTGCGTTTTGTACTATATACTCCTGAATATATAATTTCCCTCTCCCTCCCCCTTTAAAAATGTTTTCTTACCGTGTTGACATCGCTTATAGGTTTATAAACTTTACCATCGCTCAACCCATTTGTGAAAGGCAAGTTTACTGTTTCACCTTTATTTTATAATCTTAGAACCATTGATCGGATATTTCATCTCTTTTCTTGTTACGTGAAAGTGAACTCGTGTGATTCTCCCCCTCCCCCCCCCCCTCTCTCTCTCTCTCTCTCTCTCTCTCTCTCTCTCTCTCTCTCTCTCTCTCTCTCTCTCTCTCTCTCTCTCCTCATGTCTCTCCCTCTCTCTCTTTCTCTCTCTCTATGTATCTCTCTCTGTCTCTCTCTCTGTCTCTGTCTCTCTCTCTTTCTCTCTAACCCTCCTCTCTGTCTGTCTGTCTGTCTGTCTGTCTCTCTCTCTGTCTCTGTCTCTCTCTCTGTCTCTCTCTCTCTCTTCTCTTCTCTCTATCTCTCTCTCTTTCTCTCTATCCCTCCCTCTATCTCTGTCTCTCTCTCTTTCTCGCTATCCCTCCCTCTATCTCTGTCTCTCTCTCGCACTCTATCTTTCTCTCTATGTAACTACTTGCCAGTCCTACTCTTTCTCTTCGTACCCTCCATTGTTTCTCCGATACCATTCTGCACCATTCAAATTATATGATGTTATTCTCTTGGAGCTGACAAAATCAGACGCTGTAAAACATTCTTGCCTGTGGTGTCTTTGTCGCACACTCTAGGTCCTATGTTGACCCAGCGTTCGCCATTTTTCATCTGGCTTGTCACCGGAAGTTGTACTCCCTAGGCACAGCTTCGTGGAAAAGGCGAAGATCAATAGTCTGGCATAGTGGAAGTTTGGACGGAAAGATTGTCTCTGGGGAGACAATGTGAATGGAAAAGACTAGTCTCTATTTGAGATGTATTAAGAGTAATTCCATAAATCGGGTAAATAACTTTTATTTTGGCGGCAGTTTGGGATTTGTCGCACATTTAGAATCGTACAATCAAGATCAAATTTGCAAATTAAAGAATTTGTGTGGGTGAGTCTCCGAAAAGAAATACTTAATACTTTTTTTTCATTTTCTTACTTTAAAAGAAAACAAAGCTTAAAGAAATCGTTTTATCCTAAAAGCTTTGGATGAGTCTGCGGACTTTTATCACTAACAAGTTAGATTTGCAACAGGAAGAAAATCAGATTTTGTTTTGGCGTGGTCTTTATCTCGTTCTTATTTCTATGTGTGTATGTATAGTTTTCATTTAATGCTTGGCAAAAGTCACAAGGTTTGTATTTATATAACACATTGTACATGAATCCAACACTTTAACTTATTTGATTCAATAATAGACGAGGAATCGTTTTTGCTTTTTATAATATGTGGGAAGGAGATTTGAAAACCCCGATCATACTGTTTTATGGTACTTTCAGTCTCAAGTGGTTTTTTTTAAGATATGGAAAGAGATACAGAATGTGAGAGTCATAGACGAACAGGTATAAATAGTGGAAGTAGAAGAGGAAGAGATACACACACGACGAGAAAGAGAGAGAGAGAGAGAGAGAGAGAGAGAGAGAGAGAGAGAGAGAGAGAGACAGAGACAGAGACAGAGACAGAGACAGAGACAAAAAAAAAACAGTCACAGACTGACTGACAGTCAGAGACAGAGACAGACAGACATACAAACAGAGAGGCAGACAGAACTGGATATCTTAGAATGTCAGAAAAAAAAAATTCTTTCATTAGTCGCACCAATCCTAGTGTTCTATCGTTGAATGACATCCTGTCCCCTTTGCCTACAAAATGATATCGTCTCGCGAGACTCAGATGGCGAGTCATCCCCTCCTCAAACTCCTTATCTTATTGTATTCCTAGAGCAGCTACAAATCATGCTTCAAAGTTAACACACAATAACATTTATTGAACTCTACCTAATCGGACTTTGTTGACCTTTATTATATGTCACGTAGATACGCTTTTTCAGTTTCAGGCCATCAATTACATTCTTACAGTCCCTTAGTGTAGATCGATTTTTCGCATTTGGAGATTTATCGCCAATGTGAACGTTGAAGCAGATTGAGTTTTATATCCGCTTGTGTTAAAGGATGATATAACCTAGATGTATAGGAAAGAAAAATGTTATTTAGATGTTGTAAACAGCGTTTAGGGATTTTTGCCTTTCATATCTAGCACAGAGAATATTTATTTTTTAAATAGATCGCCTATTTCTTCTTAAATTCTGCTTCTCAGGTGATCCTTGCACTCTGCCTTCTGAAGTATTGTTAGCACAGCCCAAAGGGCTGCCTCACAGCACAGTCGGCAAAACGTTGGGCTGGCAATACGAAAGCCCATGGTTCGGATCCAAACTTAGATTATCTGGTGGTGGGGTTTAATTTCATCTAACCAGCACGGTATTAATAATCTCTGTGACTGCATATGTTACAGGGATATTGCACTAGCTGTTGTCTCTGTGACTGCAGATGTTACAGCGATATTGCACTAAGCTGTTGTCTCTGTGACTGCAGATGTTACAGCGATATTGCACTAAGCTGTTGTCTCTGTGACTGCAGATGTTACAGCGATATTACACTAAGCTGTTGTCTGTGTGACTGCATATGTTATAGCGATTCTGCACTGAGCTGTTGCCTCTGTGACTGCAGAGGTTATAGTGATATTGCACTAAGCTGTTGTCTCTGTGACTGCAGAGGTTATTGCGATATTGCACTAAGCCTAGGCTGAAAACAAGCAATTTCGGTCCCAATTCACAAATCGCTTAGTTCAGTGTTTAGTGTTCAGTGTTTAGAACGTGTTAGAAAAAACGTGTAAACCATTGACCAGCAGACTGAAGTTTTTTTTTCAATTCTGTGTAAATACAACCTTACTAATATGTGTTCTTTTAAGTAAAAAAAAAAGCCTATGTAGCACCCTATTAGCACTTAAGAGATGTATTACAAATGCACAGTCACCCAAACAAGACAATCTTAATGAAGGTGATAATGACGTATAAAAAGTTGTGAATTCTCCTAATCCTGAAAAGATAACGTCAGGGTTCAGCATGTGCCCAATACAACCATGACCTTTTTCAACTCATGAGAATTAGCAAAATATCATGTCACGTGACATTTTGCTTTTCCGTATGTTTCGATTCGTTGTCTGTCCGTATGACTGTGTATTTATTGATCCATTTTGTATCTCAGTATCTTTCTCTCGCTCTCTCTCTCTCTCTCTCTCTCTCTCTCTCTCTCTCTCTCTCTCTCTCTCTCTCTCTCTCTCTCTCTCTCTCTCTCTCTCTCTCTCTCTCTCTCTCTCTCTCTCTCTCTCTCTCTCTCTTACACAATCTGTGTGTCTCTCTCTCTCTCTCTCTCTCTCTCTCTCTCTCTCTCTCTCTCTCTCTCTCTCTCTCTCTCTCTCTCTCTCTCTCTCTCTTACACAACCTCTGTGTGTGTCTATCTTCTTTTTTCTTCCCTTACGTTTTTTTTCTCTGTTAAATTCTTCTTTATTTCCTTTTTCACTTTTTTCTTTCTACTAACTTGCATCTCTCTGTCTCTTTCTTTAGTTCTTTCGCTATCACTTTTCATATCTTTCTCACTTCCACTTTCTTAGTTCTCTCTCTCTCTCTCTCTCTCTCTCTCTCTCTCTCTCTCTCTCTCTCTCTCTCTCTCTCTCTTTCTTTAGTCTCCCTTGTTCTCTCTCTTGCTCCTGTTCTTCGATTGTCTCTCACTCTCTTCTTCAGTTTTTGAGTTTGAGTCCTCAGACCACATCTCCAACCATTGACGGGCCTATATTATAAGGATATCAACTCAAATCTTTGACGCGCAACAGCTTGTAGTTTCTTGCAGTTTAAATGATTTCAAAACTCATCCTATCTGATTAATTTTATTTTCAATATTTTGACCTTTAATGATCAATTACCAAACTTTGACATGATAATCTTCGGCAAAGACCACTGATTAATTTTAATTTCGATGTTTTGACCTTTATTCATCAATTACCAGTTGATTAAAGAACGGTTCAAACTTTGACATGATTAACTTAAGAAAAGATCACTGATTAATTTTAATTTCGATGTTTTGACCTTTGATTATCAATTATCAGTTGATTAAAGAACGGTTAAAACTTTGACTTGGTAAAATTTCGGAAAAGATCTTTGTAGATGAATCGTTGTGAAGTCAAACCACAAATTCATCTCGTAATATCGATGATTGACTTACTGGAAACCTTCTAATTTTGCCATAAACAATGTAATTAAGGTTAAATACGGAGAGAAAATTGGCCAAAAAAGAATAATCCGTTTAATTTACATTTGGTTCCTAACTCCTTTTATCTTTGTCTCCTTCTGTCTATCTATCTCAAACACAGGTCACTTACGCATACTTTTCCCTCTATCATTATCAGTATTTTCTGCCCTTTTTATCATTTGTCAGTGTACCGATTATCTTTCTATCTATCCATTGATTTATGTTCTTTTCCCTCATTACCTTTCTTTATCTTTCTTTCTATCTATGAGCAACCTTGACCTCTTTACTCTCTCTTTTTCCCAAGTTTTACTTGAAGGACGCAATTTACAGATGATTAGTAACTTTACGATGTATTGTAAAAATGTTAAAGCATTAGCTTACGATCGTCGGAAAGTTATTTTACTTCTTTAAAGGCTCCAATTTCATTCCCCTGCTAATAAATCGATGAACTCCCTGTATCATCTAGAATCTGATATTAGTTCGAATGAACCTACCATTTTGTTATATTCGCTAAAAGAATTTTGGCCTGTATTAATTAACGCATTGCGATGATTGTCAATTAATTCTATCGGTCGGTAGAGACGGCTGGGAAAGTTACCAAGCCACGCAGCTAATGCCTAAGGTATACTTGTTATACGTATATTAACACCGTTCTTTGTCAAAGGTTACGATCATCGTAAAATTAAGCGAACATTTATCAACTCGAGCGCAATAACTCACTAGCAATCTGATCTTTGCTAACTTTGAATGTCTGAGGTAAAAGATTTATATTGGAGCGCCATTCTCGTAATCTTTGTCTGGCTTTAACTTGCCTGGGATATGAATGGTAACACTCATATGGTTTAGATCATCTCACAAAGTAACTTATAATTAGGGGGGGCATCATTTTGGACAGTTTTGTTTTAAATAAAAAGTCGCAAATCAGTTATATAATGTAAAACCAATTTTCTACATAAATCAGTTCTTTAATATAATAACAATGTAAATGTGTGCTTAAAGTGCCTGGTGGATTTAATGAAAGATTTTAGGTATATACAATTCTATAGAGTATATACAGAACATTGTTTTTAATTGGAACATTTCAATATGTTTTGATGGTAACAATGCTAGCCCCTTTGTTACCGATTCTTTCTGATCGTTATTCGCGATAGATTTATACGGAGATGGTAATTAATTTCAGATGTAGTTTTTTTTCATGACAACTTTGTAACTCCCTGTTGTAACTACTTTGAACCACTGCACTCCTCACCGAGCTCAGAATCCTCAACAGAACACATCAAATGAGGAAGTGGCTGTTACTCTCACACACAGGAGCGAAAAGTCTGACGTCAGTTCTGGTTCTAAACAACTTAAGAACGAAAGCACCAGGCCTTACCAGCTCCATCTTTTACATCAAATAGCGATGTTTATTCACTCTAAATGTTTGTTTTTTTTTTCCGAAAGCTATTGACGCTCTTTACTGTATTATACTGAAATAAATCTTTATATGAGAATTGATGAACTATTGTTTAAATTAATCGTCTGAGAGTTTTTATAGACAACTTACATCATGATTTCTCCTTTTTTTTCCATTTGTAGATAAAAGTGTCCAAGTTTCAAGCGTATGAATTTATCCACATCATGGTCGTGTAAAACACACACACACACCTACATCACAAATACACACACACAAACACACAGGCAAATAGAGACACCTCTTGGCTATCTTGACCTCTTCCAATATCCTAATCGTCTGCCTAGATTTATTAATGATTTATGTAAGAGATTTAACTATTTAATACACATTGTATTTAATATTGCACTGTTAGATTGTTACCAAAAATGTTTTCCCATCTCTGTGATCATTAAAGTTTTCGTTTTATGTCCTTTGTTGTTTTTATCTGCTTATATGATTCTATATCAAAGGATACTTGTATTGCATTTTACGGGTGATAATTTACTTTTGTCTTCGAATTAGTTGTGATTTTTACATGTGGTAAGGAAAATCCGAGGCTCTCTAAAACACAGGTCAAGTCACCAAAGTAGGCAAACTTTTGGAGTACGTGTAAGAGTGAGCTATATAATTTACCTTTTTTGTAGAGTTAGGACAATTAGATATTTGTGTTGTGTAGTCCGTTGGGCTGAATTGTAAGTGCGTTTTTTTTTTTAGTACAATTCTGTCCTAACTATCCCCAAAATATATCGAAAATAACTCACTATAACTCAAACGTGCAAAAGCTTGTTCGCTTTGATGATATGATCTGTGTTTTACGAGCCTCGGAACACGTTCCATCTTGAACATCTAAATTTAGATTTGTATATTTACAACTTTACAATCGGATGTTTTCTGCCGTTTTTTTTTTTTTTTTCTTCCTTTTTCTGGAATTTGATGGGAGCCAATCTTTCAATGTCTACTTGTTGTGTGTGTGTGTGTGTGTGTGCTGAAAGACTGGCATTGCCGAGGGTTTTTTTCTTCTTCTTACTATTTCCTCGGACTCACTCCGTTTTTTCCATGTTTTTTTTTTCAAAGATCTTGAATTCTTGTCTCGCTGATTCCCAATAACTCCTTCTAATGACTTATTTCTTTTTCTTTCCCCGTGTTATTAGAAAGTCTGCAATCACTGTTTATCGTGGGTTAGGATCAGAACAACTAATGGTGGTGACGGCTATAAAATGCCGTTCGGTGACAGCGTTTTTAATTTTTCCAAGATGATTCGAGATTGTTGAAACTATTACTGTGATATAACAGAAAGCTAGGTTGAACCATTGACTCTGATCTTGACACTTCCTTGCAGCTTGCCAAAAACATAAGAAATTTTCTATTGTTTATTTCGGGTCCCTCATTAATTTTATTCTTAGACGCACAAGTTTGAAGTCAGTTACAAAATTAAGCTTGATACAAATTATACGATTTTTCATTTTCTTTTCAAACGTCTAATTTTGTCCCCATTTGAGTTCAAATCTCGTTTGTTGGTGGACCCTGCACGATCTGTTGTGGTAAATCTTAAGATTTTAATGTGGACCATTCGTGACAATGAGAAAATAGTGAGGAACTTTGTCTTGCAACTTGACCCTCTGAGCGACTTTCATTCTTTGCTCTTTGAGGCAAACTAAAGTTGCCTTGACACAATAATTATAGTCATTTCACATTCAAGATAAAGTGTTTCCATTATTCATTGTCACCATAAACTCGAGTAAACCATGTATTTCATGAAGAACTGTGTCTCATGCATTGGTTTAGTTATCACCTTAACATTGTAAGACTGATTGTCTTTAGGAAACTCAATATTTTTAATCTTTTACATTTTTTTATTTCATTAATTTCATCATTAGCTATCTAAGCCCTAATTGTGTTGAAATGTTGCTGTACATTTATTTATCTCTTCTTTAGATATGATATGTAAAGGTATGTCTTTTTCGTTCTTTTTCTGTAGATAATTTATGGTGTAGCACAATTGTTTCTGAAACAATTTATGTTCATTTATTTATGTTTCTTTGATATTTGTTTTGGATTGACCACGTGCAAGGATAAATTCTTTCAAAAGTTTACACGTAATATTATATGTATCGTACGTAATCATGCTAACGAGGTGGGATGACATTTCAAATTTGATATCTTTATCTTCTTTATTTAAATTTCCTGATATCCAGTAAACTATAACTCATACTTCCAATTGAAATGCACGGCACTTCCCCTTTTAACCTAAAATTATGTTGTTCCGTATATAAAAGAAAATTATTTATACATTTTTTTCCTTAGCAAACACTTTCTGCATAATCATTGTTTCTTTTTTCTTTTTTTTTTTCGTTAGATAATTTATAAAACAATGTCTAATGTGTTTGGTTGGAATGTTTTATGTATGTATTATTTTTGTTTTGTTTTTGTTTCTTGAAAAAAAAAATTATCATGTCTTGCTGATTTCTTTGATGTGTCACGAGAAATCGGCGAAATATTATGAAATTGTATTGTTAGTTGTTAACTTCGAGTTAAATCCTGCACTATTAAGAGCTAAATTCAACTTTTCTTAGTGCATTGTCACTAATATAATGTTAAAGTGCTCTTTGCGCTTTGCGTGCTTGTAATAAAATAAGTGTTAAATTCACGTAATAAAATGTATTATTTTGTCTTTGTTATACAATAACCTATCAGCTGAAGAAAAATATAATATTATCATATACTTATCGATTAATAGTTGTAAACTAAACTAATACTTTTAACCCTCTTGTGCAGAGTAGTAAGCTTACTATTCTAAAACATCTAAACGAAAGTAATTCCCTAGGAGATCTAAACTTTAAGTGTTTCATGTTCAATATCTTTGCTCGCAGTCTTATTCAAATTATTTGTTAAAGACTTAAAACACTACAACTGTAAAGCGAGATTTAAAAGTAGTGCCTGCTATTTTGAAGTGGATTAAATCTGTAAATATCGGCCAGTCTGTGGATCACTGTTAATTAACGCCAGAAACAAAATTCAACGAAAATTCATTATTTACGACAGCATAACCTCTTATTTCAGATCTCCCAGACTTTGATTGTAAATTCCTAATTTTCCAAATTTAACCGAAAAGAGTATATGATGCCAATGTTGGTTCTGAACGGGGCCTCATAATGTACAGGCCAAGTCACCGAAGTGAACAAACTTTTGGAGTAAGTATACGAGTGAGCTATATCAATTAATTATTAGATAGAGTTAGGACAGTTATATATTTTTGTTGTGTAGGCCTATAGGCTGAATTATAAGTGCGCTAGGAGTACAATTCTGTCCTAACTATGCCCAAAAGTTAAAAGAAATAGATCACATTAACTCAAACATACAAAATTGTTTGTTTACTTCGGTGACTTGGCCTATTTATAAGTAAGCCTCGGCTTTGAATATTCCAAGGGTAACAAAAATTACTCTTAATCAACTCTGACCCGTGGAGATCAAAACCCGCGCCAATATAGAGCATGTGTCGCCTTCCTATAACTGAAAAGCTTAAACTGTCAAAAACTCGCATCTACCATTCAAGATCTGTGGTTTTGTTTTTCATTTTCTATTCTCTTTTTGAGTCGATGGCACTTCATTAATGTACGAAACACAAGGGTGAGGTCTTGAACCATCTGAAAAAGTATTCTTTATATTTTGTAAGTACCATTGAGATAATGGGCGTATGACTGATAACCAAATGTTGGCAACACTTTTTCGTCTCTTTCTCTGTGTTAGTTTCCAGCATGCGCACAGTCGATGTAAATAGTTGCACAGTTTGGAGAGACTCACGATTGAGTTTGTAAAGGAAAAAACATTATACCTTTGGTCCTATAGTTACAGTCTATTGATGAAAATATCAACAGCGTGCCTCCCTGTAGACCGCCATGGACATGTTTGTAAAGGCACATCAGGTTTATTTAGCTTCAATGTTTATCCCACTTAGGTCCGAGAACAGACATGTTGTTTATCTCAAAATGGTTTCCCTTTGAAATGATTTGCTTCTCTATCGCTTACTTTTTCTTTATCCCTGTCACCTACTTTTGTCTTTCTTTCTATTCTCGCTGCTTACCCCGCCCCCTTTTCACTCTCTCTCTCTCTCTCTCTCTCTCTCTCTCTCTCTCTCTCTCTCTCTCTCTCTCTCTCTCTCTCTCTCTCTCTCTCTCTCTCTCTCTCTCTCTCTCTTTCTCTCTCTCTCTCTCTCTCTCTCTCTCTCTCTCTCTTCTTAATCTCTATCGCTCCACCTCTACTTTTCCCTCACATTTTTTTCTCCTGCTTTATCAAATTTCTTCCACCATTATTATTTTTCTCAATAATGATTCAACTAAATCGATCTCAATGTTTACACTCCACTAAAGAAGCCATTGTGAATATCTCTCTGTGTTGCTGTTGCTGTTGTTGAGACTAAAGCACACAATCGCTGTACATGAAGCATCCTGAAATTTAATGTTTTATGTTCCCTTTCAAACTGTACTACCGAAGCGTTGAATAATTAAAAAGCAAAAAGCATTAGGCCCAGTGTTATTATTTCTGTGTCGAGTTCATTCTTGTTTTTCTCTTTTCGTTTTGTTTTATTCTCTCTTACTATATTTTATACCGCTGAAAGTTATTGATTTTTGCTTTAACATTTTAACAAGAGACCTGAACATGTCTTTAGAATACTTTGCACACGGGAAAGTGGATCTTCTTCAAGAATAATGACCGGTTTGTGTCCTTCGTAGACCGCTCAGCGGTATTAAAGAAAATCTTTTGTCTTTATTTTCCTTTGTGCTTTAAATATGCTCCGTATTTATCACAACATGAACAGATTTTAAAAGCCACATTTATATATAACATTCCGAAAAGGTCTTTGGTGGTTGAGGTTATCGTATGTTACCTTCTGAGATTTTATTTCATTTTATACTCTTCACACGCTTTTTTCCCCACATTTAATTCTTTTCTTGTTTTGTTTTCTTTTTAATTTTTCTTTTGCCTTGTGTTCTTTTCGTCTCCTATGTTGTTGTTTTGTTTTTCTTCTAGGAATTTTTGTTTCATCTTTAACTTTAAGCAAAGTTCATAATTATAGTTTTTCCTACAATAGATAAAAACGTATCCGTTTCCCAGCTTTCAAATGTTACATCGACCTCTTCTAATGCTCATGAAGTATCTTTTTGTTTTATATCTTTACAACTACTTTTACTTGTAGTCGTGTGAAAGATGAGATTTGCTTACATAACGCTAAGTTCAATCAGGTGTTAAACCATTTTTCAAATGTACCTGGGTAGGCTATATCAAATCAATCGTCACGCTCAAAGAAACACTAAAATCACCAGGCCGACTATTATCAACCAATATCCTATTATCAACGCAGAAATCAACATGGGGTAGGCAATTGTCAATCAATACACATTTCATCAACGCAAGACTCAACAACAGAGACCAAAATAGGATTGACCAGATAGAATGTAGGACCCCAGGCTAAAATCGTTATTTAGCGTCAGTAACTGACGACTGATAGGGTCAAGTGACACAGTCACAGATGCGAAGTGTGGGTCCTTTAGTGGTCAATTTTGGATGGACAGTGCTAATATCAGCATAGAATGAGTCTTTTCTTTAAAAATAACAAGTAACAAAAGTTAATATAAAATAATTATAAAGTACATTATTCTTAGTCCTGCCTCTTTCCCCCCCCCACACACACACACACACTTTTCATATTTTTTTTTTTATTTTTGTTTCTCAGGTTGGAAACAAACCACCTTATCGAAAGAACCCCGCATATGCTTACATATAAAAACAAGTTAGCATAGATATCAATAAATGATTATGCAAACAAAGCAAGGAATAAACGAAAGAGCAGGATGAAATTCACGAAGTGCTTGATTATATTTTACTATCCGAACATTGCCCTTTATTCCTAGTGTAAAGAAAAAGAAATTGTAGCGCTAGGTTTTAGGTTTTCCTGTTATGTGTTTTGATAAAGATCTCAGGGGATATTATTCAGAAATTTTTTGTTTTTATTATTTTATTTACTGAAATTAGAAGGAGAAGACAAGAAAAGTAAGTAATTTTCGCTTTGTTTCTAGAAATTTCAAAACATATAAATTTACCTTATGCAAGCATTCGCTTTTTTTTTTGTTGCTGTTGTTTTGAATCATTTTGGTTTGCATTTGGTTATAAAAGGGTTTATGATAAATCATTATATTTCTACGATTGTTTTTTTTTTTTTTTTTTTTTTTTTCTTTTTTTTCAGGACATCTCAAATATTGCGTCATACAAATGGGTCAAGTAGATATTTTTCTCTGTTATTTCTTTTGTTTTTTTAATCTCCCAACAGATTTTCACAAGTTTTTTGCTCTTTTCAAAGAAGAATAAGCCTTTTCTCTCATTGCTTTTTATCTTGTATTTTGGTAATTTTTTTTTGTTTTGTTTGTAAGCTTTTTCTCCATTTTAGTGTTGAAGCTAGTTACTCAACTTCATTTTTCTTTTCTTTTTTTTTTTTTTTTTTTTTTGAGAACGGGGTGGGGAGGGGAGAGGAAGGGCAGATTTTTTTTTTCCTTTCCAGAGCATCCTTAACAAACATGGAGCATAGTTATGTGATTGCTATGAAGTACTTTATATTTTTTTTCTGTTATTTAATTACTTTAAAGTCACTCTAGATGTTATACAAACAAAGTAAGTTCTAAAATGAAAAGCTGTTTTTTTCTCTTTATTCAAATATTAAAAATAAAACTGCAGAAAAATTGGAGAGTTATTATATTTTTCAATTATTATTTATGAATGAGGCGACATTTTACAGGCCAGTCTGAAATTTTAAAAAAAATTGCATTGCAGAAGTATTATATTGATGAAATAAGAAGGGTTAAACCAATTTCTAAAAATGCCAGTCTACACTCCTTATCTTATAGAAAAGGAATAATGAGCGTCTTTGAATTATCGCAAAGGAGAGCATCTCTAGACATTTTTGCTGTATTTAGAAGGTAAGTTAAAGAGATTGGGGAAGAACAGAGCTAGCCGCTTCGCCGTATTTTATAAAGATTTTCAACGAAGTTTACATGCTAAAATGATTGAAATTGCGGGGTTCTGTAAGGTCTGTAATAACCAACGAAGCAAACAAATAAATCGTGTTATCTCTTTCATCATAGATCTGAGAACAAAGAGGAGACTTTGATGTGGAGCCACTTCAGCTGAGTAATCGTATCAAGCCTTTGTCTCTTCACAGAATTATGTAAAAATGTACGCAATTTTTATATTGAGAAGCTCATAAACTCTGATGTTCTTTATAAATTAAAATCTTGGAAAGAGATGAAAGTGAAATTTGGAATATGTTAAAGTTTAGATAAAAAAAAAAATTTTGTGTGTTTTGCTTAAGTTTTTTTCTCTAACCATTCTCTTTCATGGAGTTTTATGTACCAGCTCCCAAAGTTACTCGAGTTTCATTGATTCGACTCCACCAGATATATCCGCAATGCATTTATCTTCATTTTTGTAGCAATTGTATAACCATAAAATTATTTTGGGTTCAACTCATCCGTATGGCTAGATTTCATATTCTTTCCATATTTTTACTTACATCCTCTTTCATTTTTTCTGTTCTAATACACCGGGATTGATCAAAAGATTGTTTTGATGCTTTTAATCATTCACAATATCTTGGTTTCAGCTTTAGTTGTAAATAAATAAATATATACGGGTGCTTTGATCAAGCAGTCATCTCAAAAGCAGTTATTGTAGAAAAACCCAAACAAGAAATTTCGCAATCCTAAAGTATTGTTCATAACAAAAAGAGAGAAAGAGTGGGAAAAAAAAAACACGAAGAAACTCAGAAATGTGAGGCCCAGTTGGTCGACCAGCCGTCAGACTTCCCCATTGCGCGTTCTGTTACTGCGCAACTCTGGACCGGAAATTGCGCGGGAATTAAACTCCGCGGCGAGTTAAACTCTGAGGTTCCGGTTAGGTAAGTTGTCACACTGTGAGGTCAAGCCAGTTCGTTCCTACAGAGGGTAATGAAATAGAGGCAGAGAGAGAAAGAAAGAGAGAGAGAGGGGGGGGGGGAGAGAGAAGAGAGAGAGACAAAAAAACAGAGAGAAGAGAGAGAGACAGAGAGACAAAAAGATGAGAGAGATAGACAAAGAGAGAGAGAGAGAGAGAGAGAGAGAGAGAGAGAGAGAAAAGACAGAAAGAGACAAAAAGACAGAGAGACAGAGAGAGAGAGAGAGAGAGAGAGAGAGAGAGAGAGAGAGAGAGAGAGAGAGAGAGAGAGAGAGAGAGAGAGAGAGAGAGAGGTAGCTACGGATGGAGGAAAAAAGATGACGATAAAGGAGTTTATACCAAAGCTAACCGTATGTAGATATAAGTGTGACCGGTGGAGATGAGAGTAAAAGGCAGTCAGACAGACAGATATACTAGAGAACACTTGACTCTATCGTACACAGTTTTGCAGTTTAACATATCAAAAAGTTCAATGAACGGTAATTAAAGCATTACTTCTCTCCAGAAACAATATAAGATAACAAAAAAAAAAAACGTAAATCGCTAAAGGGCAGAAACCTGAGCTTAAAGAACAGCGCCCGGCCAGTTTTTTAGTCAAATATAAATAGATAAAGAGGGCAGATAAAATAATTGTATGGAACAAAAAAAAATCTATAAATTCGAAACTTAAGAATGAAACGGATGGGGGTGGTTGACAAAAAAAAAATGATGATGTTAAAAAAACCTTGCCGCGAAAGATAACTTTCCGCCAGCTCTCTATTTTATATTGAAAATATCATGTTTCCATTCTTTTTCTCTTACCAGGAGAGTAATTGATTTAATTTTGTTTGTATTTTTTCCCCCGCATTTTAATACTGACAGGGTCCTTCTTGGCAGGAAAAAAAATGCAGGTCAAGTCTCTAGCTAGATGTTATTTTTTTTTTTCTATATTATTTTCTTGCCACTGGCGAACTTTTTAATTTTATTCCTCATTTGTCTAAAACCAAATGAATAGTTTGAAATGCAACAAATACTGCTGTAAGTCCATTACTATATGAGGATTTGGTTAAAAACAAGGGGGGAGGGGGAGAACAACAAAGAGGGCGTTTTGGACTGGTACTCATCAGAGTACGATTTAAGGTTGTTTTTTGGTTTCTTTTTTTATCCTGTCTTCTCAAAGAATAATAAAGTCCAATTCGTTGATGTGGGCTATTGGTGCAGATCAAAACCCTGAACTGTAAACGTAACCATTTAGGAAAATTTTGCTCCACCATTTCCGACACTTTATAGATTTTTTTCCTGCTTTTTAAAACTTATCAGATTCATGAAATAAATAATGGTGACATGACTACGATACATTGAATCTACATGGCAAGAAGAGGGTACTGAAGTACTATAGAGAAATTCAGTTTGCAAATGTTTCAGCGACTTTCTTGTCAACCCTGATGATTAAAGAAGAACGGAAGTGCCAAAAGGCAGAAAATCCAGATGTCATCAGAAAAGATTCAAGACATAGCTACAGACTTGTTCTATCAGCAAAAAATGTTAGAGATAGAACGCGCGAGTAGAACGTTTGCCCCCACATTTTCACGAGCAAACCTCGAGTGAATTAAAAACATAAGCTCTAAGAGATCTTTCCTTGACGATTTCACAACAAGAAAGGTTTGGTTCCATTTTGTGAACTAATGTCTATAAAAAATGTAAAGTTTGATTAGACGGTTAAACGAATATTTCCAACAAATCCTTGCATCCAACTGGTGAAGAGCGAAAATAGAGTGATGTCTAAAACGTTCAATAATTGCTAAGTTATCTCTTCCTTAGCAATGGCTGTAAGATGGTGAAAGCAATATTTCATCTTTCTGCATCCTAAGAATACATGTCCAAAATGTTTCCTGTGCTGAAAAATTCCTTTTTGCGCACATGGGTGTAAATTTGTTTCTTTAGCTCTTTCAATTGAAATGATCTTTCATTGCCTTTAAGATGTCCTTGGAATGTCAAAATTATTCTCCTCTGTGTTACTGGAATGATTTGAACAATTAATGTAACAACATTTTCACAAAACAGTTAATCTGTTAGTTCTAATTCCTGTTTTTAACCTAAAAATTTTGCGGAGGATTTATCTTCACTCACGATGCTCGCTTTCTCCAACAAACTAAGGCAATATTTTCATGTGAGTGAACGTGGGACGTGAGAAATTTCGTGAACGAGATATTTAGGCCTAACAATCTTTATAAGATTTATTGTTGTGAGCACTTTCATATTTCGACATATTTGCTCTGGGTTTTGACTGGAAGGCAGTGCGAGCTTCACTGAGGTCAGGCGTTGAGCTCACTTAGTATAGCAAGTGTTCCCACTTCAAACATCCTAAATAAAGGTTCTATGTTGCAAGAAACAAGGATGGAGGGAGGAGGGAGAGGGGAAAAATTCCAATAAGCATTCATAGCTTAATGGATACATTGTTGCTATTTTAATTTTATCCCAGTACGTGGCTGATTTTTTTCGGTTTCCTATTTTATTAGGTGAATGGATGTCAGACGAAATAGAACTAACCGATTATATTTTCATAATTTAAATAGATAATTTTGCAACTTCCGAATCTATGTTTAGATTTTTTGAAACGGTCATTG
The DNA here is from genome assembly GCA_033675545.1 of Elysia crispata. NCBI lineage: Eukaryota > Metazoa > Mollusca > Gastropoda > Plakobranchidae > Elysia > Elysia crispata. The sequence goes on along the minus strand of JAWDGP010007194.1, from coordinate 332,385 downwards.
TGATATAGGTACGAATTAACGAATACCCTTAAATTCCTGCAAAGCATGGAATCATTAGGCACTTTTAATAGTATCTATAGTCATGAACTTAGCTTTTTATAAATTTTTAGTTTTTGTTAAAACAATGACACTGTTAGTTTAGATTGTCCGACTAACAAACTGGAGCAGAGAGTGAAGTCATGTCATAAACGGATAATAATTATCGTGATCAAATTAATACGGATATGATTTTTCTGCTTTAACAGTCAATGCCATGAGAAAAACAACAAAACATGACTCGACTCGATGGCCAGAAAGTGTTATTTTTATTTTAGTAATTATTTATTTATTTATTTATTTATTTTGAAAATTTTGTAACTCTCCTCAAAACACTCGTGTAATAAATTTTAAAAAAAATAAAGCGATCGATCATTTAGGCCATCTGCTTACTTAAAACCAGCAGTTCTGAATTACGCGTTGTTAGACAGAAAGTAAATAACACCCCTCGCCTTCCCCTCTTTTATTTCCAATTACCAGAGTGTTGAGTGAAGTTGCAGCGTTTAAGACCTGTATTAATTTATAAGAATAAATCGAAACCAGTTATTTCCTCTCGCATTGTAAGCAGTGATTCTGCAAATACAGTATTTACAATTCATATATTAGCCCACTGTCAGGGGTTTCTGTATAATTATAGTTTTCGGAACTCATACTGGATAGTTAAACATCAGAGTTACTTTCTGTTCTGTTTTAATAAAAAAGACACGCCTCAGAACACTGCTTTGTTCCAACTCCAGTTTTCACACTTTGGAGAAAATTGCGGTCAAACATTTGAGTCTCAGTTTCTCCACCTTTTAAAACTGCTTCAAATTATGGCTGTCTCTGTGCAGAGAGAGCGACAATTGCTTATTTATTTCGTCAGCTCTAAAAATAGAATGTGAATGAACTCCTGAGCATGTTGGTGATAGTTTTAGCAAAATTAGAGATGGGAAAAAAAACAGTTGTCAGGCGGCGTCAGTGACGACGCGAAAAAAATATTTGGTTGTATCTGTTGATTTCTCATCATTTAAATCAACTTATTTCATCGAGTCTTTTTTAAGTGAACACCTCGAGACAAAAATAATTTGTTGGTTTTAAAGTAAGAGTTAGATTCAAACAGGTCATCTAAGTAAAGAAACAGTGTGAGACTGCCCAAACGAGTTGATATTAGATGAAATTTTCACTAAAGCGAGTTGACTTTCAATGAATATCACTGTAACAATGACCTGATCAGCTTTAATACGCCAATTCTCCTAACATTTTTGCGGTGTCCATTAACTTAATTCGTGTAAGAATTATCTCGATCAATTTATATCGTAGATAATTCCCGCACTCTTCGATCATTGGTCGATGTTGAGGCTGTGGCTGAGGATTGATCACGTGATAAGTGCTGGAATTCACCGATGGCCGCTAACTGGACACTATTCGCGCCATGGCCACTAAAACAATGAAAAGCAGGGAGTGGTTGGGGGACCCACCCTTCTTTACTTTACGACCTTCTATCCTTGGTTAGGAAAAATTGTATGAAGTCATGTTGTTTTTTTCTCCTAACATGATATTGTGTTACCGTTTCTAAACAATCTATTGCTTGTATATTATGTTTAATAACAAGCGTGCATCAAAAATATTGAAAATTTTCATTGATTTAAGTGTGTTGTGAGTAAACTCTCGCTATCTGTTGTAAAATTGCGGCGAATTAGAGGGGCTAAAGCCTGATCTCTTTTGTTCTCAGAAGGTTTAAAGTACTTAAGTGATAACTCATTTTTCCTTCTTTATTGAAAACGGTGGAACCCTTAAGTGATATCTCATTTTTCCCTTTTTATTAAGAGCGGTCACACCATCAACTGTTTAAAATGGAAAATAAAAACATAACAGGGTTGACTCAGATCACTTTCTGTTGAATTTTTGAGAAGATTTTTGTTTTACACCAAAAAGTCCTTTGCCTAGGTTCATAGTCTTTATTTTATTTGTAGTTTAAAGATTGAAAATAAGATTTAAGTTTCATTCGTCCGTACGAAGAGAGAATGGACTACATGGTCGCACTGCCCGAGAGGGTAAAAAAATGAACACATGCTATTTTATCAATAAACTTTGAATATTTCTTTCATTTTGCGATTTGGTTTTTCTTTTTTTTTCTTTCACATTTTCACTATCTCGTGTACTATTTTATGTTTACCTGAGTAAGTCTTTAATTTTGAGATGTATCAATCATCTGTGTCGTTGTTTCCCAAAATACTCTAGTTTTTCTCTCCAGCCTAGACGAATATCACTTTTCTTCTCAGGTTTTTTAGGAAGATTTATTGTGGCAAGTTACGATGTGTCGTGCTCTAGTGCTGGTCTCAGCATATTAAGTTAATGACGTCACGTGTCCCCAATTTTTGTGGGTTTCACTTTCGCTGCTTTCGTTCAGGGTTGTAGCAAGGGAAGCAACTGTGTAAAACTTCCAGTTATGCTTTCGCTTATATGTATAGCTTCCCTTGCCTTAAAAAAAAAACTCTTGCATTACCTACCTCATTAACAGAAAAGACTTAACTTTTAGGTTAGGGTTTTAAAAAAAAGGACAAGCTGATGTTTTCTCTTTCAAATGATAAAATATTTCAGAAGTTTCACACTTGATTCTTTCTTTTCTGTCTTGCATGTGTCATTGATTTTTTTCACCTTCATATTTTCATTGAGAGCATACAATGTTCAGTAAACTATTATTATTGTAATGAGTAATTCTTCTACATCCATTGTACTTTCCATTGTGATATTTCGGATAACCACCACATGTTGCGAATCGTTAAATAATGTTTTTTTGCTAGAATCTTAAATAAAACGGTTTATCTGTCGCGAAAAAAAGTAGCCAAAATCCTACTGACGAGTGTTTGTTGTAGAGACAACGGTTTACCACAATACATCAATTCGTGTCAAGAGAAACATGTAAATAAACATAAAGCGCCTAAAACTACATGTTACTAGGACGTTACAGATAGCGAATATCTGTTTTCATAAGGACAAAGTTATCTGTGCTCCATAGAGAAGCAGCTGTTGTAAAGAATGTGTGATTATATGTAATTGAAAGAATTACGTATAACTGTCTATTACTAAAGGAATTGCCTATAATTTTTTCTGTCATTGAAAGAAATTGATAGAACGTCATATTATTTGTTAAAACCTGTCATTACCATAAATGCCCCTGAAAACTGCCTAAGATTCACTCGCCACTACTAATAGTGGATAGCCAAAGGCCATTGATAACGTATGTAGACAACCACACATCTCTGTGAAGTTCCTAATCAGCTTTGTCAATATTTCTATTCTTTTGTAATATTATATTTATGTATGTATTTACGATCCTATTGTCATAGCTGTCGATCTATTTATCTATCTTGTCTGGCTATCTAGGACTGTAAAAGACAATCACTTTTGTTGCCATAAAGAATATCTGTTTCTACTGATTATATAGTAGTGCCGCACATTCATCTGTAGCAATTATCTGTAGATCTTGGTTATTTTGATTTCTTGGCATTAAAATGTATCCACGGTTTTTTTTTTTTTTGGTTTTTTTTTTTTGACTGGTGAAGAAATATTGTTCCTTTACGAATGTTTGAAGTTCAGTGATACTTTTTTGCAGAGTAAAATTGCAAAAACTTACGTTCAAGATATAATTATATTCTCAGAGTATGGTATCAAATTTCATATATTTTTTCGTTGCACTTTTTTGTGCCCGCTGTAGTAAATTTGCTACAACTGAAAAATGTTGAATAATCATTTTGTTTTTTAAACAAATCCAAAATCATCATTGCTTTATTTTAACTGTTTCTAACAGAACCACCTTGTAGAATATTTTTTAACAAAATGTTTTTTGGGTTCAAGCAGTAGAGGGTTAAAGAAGGATTGTTATAATGGCCGATTTCATTATTATTTTTCTGTCAAATTCTCTGCGCACCTGCCGGTAATTAGACGCTTTACCCTAGTAACAGAGAAGGGACGTAACCAGTATTCAAAGGACGAATGATATAGATCTAGATTGTGCATCGAGTCATATATATATATATATATATATATATATATATATATATATATATATATATATATATGTATATATATTTATATATAAAAAATTTTTTTTGAAAAATAAACATATCACTATTGATCCTTCCAAAGACCTCAAAAAGTGTTATCATAATATTTTCCCGTTGAAGAATAAAAAAACTCATAATATCATGTTCACGTCTTTTGTTTAGCCTCACTGTGGAATGCGAATGCGGAAGAGCTAAGCCTTTTTGCTAAATTTTGTTGTCCCTGCTATCGTCATGGGTGGCTAGTTACGGCTTCTATCGACATGTTGAATCAGAGGATATTCCTCGATAGTTGAAAAAAACCTAAATGTTGACTTCGCACAACGGAATTGGACAATATTCAGTCTTTCTAAGTTCGTGTTTAATAGTGAATCCTCACATGGAATTTCTAACGCAGGGAAAAAAAATGCTTTGTTGTGTTTTTTGGTGTATATATATATATACATATATCCAGAAGCACGTTTAAAATATTAATACCTAGCTAACTATGGAATAGCATATCTATATGATGAAGTTTAACATGCATATAGCGCTACTCATGAAATGCATGTTTCGAGCCCTGTTTCATTTCATCCGAATAAAGCACAGAGAATGTGTTGTAAACACGCATGTCATAAGTAGGGCTACATGTAAGTAAAACATCATTACATCTCAAAGCTCCAATAGTTGAGCCTGTCTTAACACATTGTATTTACTTGGGAAAAAAAGGAAGATCTAATTATATACTGCTATATCTATTTTGCTGGCTTTTTATACATTCATCTAACAATTGATCTTTCGCTCTCTCCATACACATGCACCATGAA
>JAWDGP010007194.1:315000-320000 GCA_033675545.1 Elysia crispata | reverse complement strand
AAATGACAAATTATCTCTGTATTTGAATGTTGTTTTTTTTTTTTTAAGATCTGTCTATGGTTCTATCTTTTTTTATTTCTGTTATAGTAACTGTCAACATATATCTATCTATATATATCTATCTATTTATCCATCTATCTATCTATCTGTCAATAAATAGATAATACTCTGTCTGTCGATCTGTCTAAACCATCTCCCCATTTTAGTTGTACATAAATATGCAGGTCTTATATTCCTTTGAACAATAATGTCTTTAATCCTTTCTGAGTTTGGTCTTTTTTTTACTTAAAAAAACATTTATCAGCTTGCTTGAGATAATTTGAGATGATTTTGACAACGCTATATGTGAATAATTACAAAGGACCTCTAGTGTTTGATGAAAAAAGTATTTAAAGCGCATCCATGATGTATAGAGGCTAGTCGGATCAAAGGTTATCAAAATCGCCGGTGACAATGTTATTTAGAGACAGACAGACAGACAGAAAAAGAGAGATTATGCGAATCGGGGGTCTTTATTTTATCTGACTTTGTTTTGGGGCCCAAAGATATTGTTGGGCCTTAATGCTGCCTCTCAATGTTTTAAGATATTAATCTTAAAACGGAGCTATATTTTCTTTTTAAAATTTCCTTTCAAATTAATTCGAGGAAGACGCTTCTACTCTTGATTATATTTCATGTGTTATTTCTTTTAGCGTCTTTTTTTGTGAATTTCATAGTACTCAGTCAACATGCCTACCTTTGCAGCACATTTAGTGAGCCACAGAGCTATGAAAACAATACCGCCTTTCAAGTTTCTTTCATGATAGGTCAGTTATACTGCTCTAGCAGCCCACACAAAAGCTTTATCTAGCACCTTTTTGTATTTCGTACCCTACTTTATTTTGCTGAATTGTGAACTAGAGAAAAAACGCGAAAAATAGCAAATATTTGCAATTAAGAATTATAACTGCTATTTTTATCTATTATATTAAATTACTTTTCTTTCGCAACGAAAATTCTTTTTGATTAAATAATTCGGTATAACATTTGAGCCTGTGAAATTTCATTAGCTCTATTGACAAGAAAAAAAATTGTGATTACTTATATTATTCTTTTATATTCTTTTACTGCGCTTACGGTTAATAAAGTTGATTATGACAGACATGATCATGTGTAGTTTTTACTTTTAATAGTCATGCCAATCAATGCGTGTGCAGTATACGACAACAGCTTGATGTTAGCAAAATCAATACGTTCTTGAGGCACCAAACTATGTCAGATGGTGCAGATTAAAGAATGTGTGGTGAATGACAGAATTATATCTCATATTTTTGATGGCCGTGCATAAACCAAATGAATATGTGGGCTTTAAACAGGTTTATAACTCTTTTGTTCTTGAAAGAACCCACGAAAGCTGCTAAGGGGGCAAAGTTGTTTTGACTTTTTTTGACCGTGTTTTCCATCAATTCTATAAGACGCTTCGGGTCGAATAATTAATACTGTGTGAGGATTGACATCATTATATCTCCTATTTTTAATTGTTGTACACAAACCGACGCATTAACAGCTGTACTTTGGGCAGGATTATGACCGTATTTTGTTTGTAAGATTTAAAAAAACCCGAAATATCTAAGGAACCATACATTGAGTCAGAGGACAAGGTTTCTGTAACTTTTATGACCTTGTTTTCCATTAATTCCTAGGAAGTGGTGCGGGTCAAATAATTTGGGGGGATTGGCAGATTTACATTTTAAATCTAAAAATTACCAATCTACACAATGTAAACCTCAATCGAAGTTAAAGGCAATCGGGAGTCATAATGAAAGGTCCATGATATTAAGCTATAAATCTTTTGAAGGGGATCTTGAATAGATATTCAAGTACATTGGACATTTTTTTGGCTACCTTATAAAAAACTGGCAATTGAATTGCTCTTAGGGAGTAAAGGTTTTTACGTTGAAACATACAAAATAATCACATTTTACGCTTGGTCTATCGTAGCACCTAAATGAAGATGCTGTCTACAAAGCTATCCTCGGATGCTGGTTATGATTTCTCTTCTTGAACTCACTTTCTACACCCAGAGTTAGATCTAGGTCTAGATTCTTGGATCTTGCCACGAAAACGAGATAAACTTGAAAAGTTGGAGTAATTCGTGTTGATCGTTATAAACCTTCAAAGAATGTTTGCATGATATTTTTTAACAGATTTTGAGGTCCTTAGTTGAGATTGGTAGAGAAATGTGATTGCGGAAGTGCTTCTACTAGTTTAAGCCTTTATTTGATCATAGATACATTGTTACGGCATAATAATATGTCAGATCAGAGAAAAGTATCTTCACTGGCATTTTTACCCTGAAATGACGCGTTGATTAGCAAAGAAAATAGTAAAAACAGATAATCTTATAATTTCACAATATTATCTTTTTGAAAATGCTTCTAATCGCTTGTCCTAAAGCGATATAGGTACGAATAAAAAGTTCCTCGAAATGCATTACTACTTTGCGGAAATTTGTAACTGTCCATATTTCTTAAAATAACTTATTAAAGCACATTTTAAAAGGGCCAAAAATAGATCGGAATTTTTAAACAGTTAAATATTCCTATTAGGAGGTTGATTTCTTTCGGTAATCTTGGATGATTGTAAATTTATAGTAAACACTAATGGAGTAAGGCAATCTTGCCGAGGCAGTTTAGTTAACTCAAGCTGTGGTCCAAACGGAATTTCTTTTTGCTCCTCTTTTGTGGTATCTGCCAGCGTTGTATCCTGATCAGGTTTGAGTGCAAGTCATGCTTGTCCCAACTAAAATAGGAATAAGACCAGCAGACTTCTGAAAGCTATCTCATTTCAAGGCCTAAGTCTAGATCTATCTAAAGAGCTATGACCCTCTGGTGTTCCAACTCAAAAGGTCCTTCTTCTGTGAGACGTCATCAAGAAATATCATCTTCCTAATATCATCATTAAAATCATCATCATCATCATCATCATCATCATTATTAGCAGCAGCAGCAGCAGCAACTGCAGCAGCTTTCTTTAACTTCCACTTCCTCTTTTTTTTCCTTACAGTCCTCCAGTACGGGTGGAACAGGCTTTCATTTCTCTCCTTCACTACCTCTCATTTTTATTCTTTCTAAGCTCAAAACAAAACCGCCTTTTCACAAATAAAATAGTGAATGCGTTTATATTGATTTTTTTATTTAAAAATATCATTAATTGAGTTTTAAGATTTCAAATAATTATTGTGCACATTGTATTAAATACATGGCTATGAACTGTAACTTATAGAATATACTGTATCGTATCATGGTTTCTCTCTCTCAGTAGCAGTATATCTCGTTACTTATGGGATAATAAAAACGTCGTCCCCGAGGATTGGTCAAAAGCTGAGTAAACTTTAAAAATTGAAATCAACATCAATAGGCCAATGTAGCCTTTCTTTGTCTTGATCTTTTTAAAGGGTCAGTGGCTAATGCCAGATGCTTTTCTTAATTTTATATCTGAAACAGATAGTTTAGGTTACTCTCGGTAATCGTGTTAATGGTCATTTCAAGTGAACAAGACATGAAAATCTTCATTAAATAAAATTTTTGCTAAGAAATCAGCATTGCTTGCATGAGATTTAAACCTTCATTTTGGATGTATTTTTCACTTTTTTTTTTCTATTATATTGAAAAAGAGCGAGAAAACCACCAACAGTTTTTGTTATGATTCCTTGCTTGAGCTGTCGCCAATTAAAGTAAAACTTTGTCTTATTTCCATAGTATAGTGAATATCAAAGTTAAGATACTGTGGGATAAACAGACATGTGGTAGTTGAGTATGTAGAGGTGGTGCAGACACTTACCATAGACAATGGCAAAGAAGTAAAGCTCATTAAGATATATGATAGAACTTAACATAGGTAATAGTGCAGCGACTGCGCTCACAAAGATAGCAGTATTGGAACATTTCACGACACAATAAATTTGGATTATATCTTGCTGGCCGATACAATCCAGCCATGTTGCACTAGGTGTGTAATAGATGTGCTGGCACTTTGGAATTTTACTAAATAATGCTGGGTGTGGCATTCCGTACGTTTTCCGACGATTTTATTTCGGCGTGTTCCCGTCAGGCTACGGAGAGTCAAGTGACCCGACCCATCACCAGATAGCCCACCCGGGTCCTCGAAGAGTTTGGGTGGATGAGGTCTAGATATGGGATCGAGTTGGGTACGATCTCGCTGTTTGTGAGCATGGCGTCTTACCTTTTTGGCTGAATCCTTTACCTAACAGATGCTGTATCTATTGAGATATAAAGACATTAATTTTATTGCAGGGGTGTCCAACTTTTTGCAAGGAGGGCCAGATTTGGTGTCATGAAAATATACGGGGGCCGACCATTCAGCCTGACATTCTTTGAACCATTAACGTTTAATTATTATTGATTTTTATGACAAAGGCTGCTGGCCAGTGTAAATTCCAACACGGGCCGCATTTGGCCCGAGGGCTGGACTTTGGACATGTGTGTCTTACTGTAATTATAGACGCTGTCCACAAGCAATAAGCGAAAAGGTTGGTTGGTTTGAGGATTCAATGATGGCACCTGAAGTCAGGGTCATACCTAATGAATGTTGACGACTAGGCTATCTCGATGTTTGTGGCTGTGGTGTTAGATGTTAGATCGCCCGCCATGATATCCGCTGGGAACTTCTTTGTGGGTTCGACTCTCGCACGACCGATAGGGGCTCATCTTTTCAGTTAGAGCCTGCTCGAGGTAGGTATAAAAAGAAGGTCTCAAATCAGTGAGTTGTGGTCAGGGTATATCAAACGAAAAAAACAAAAGACGACTTGGCGACGTATACGTAAAAAGCTTGGCAACCAGATCTTGCCGAGGTTGAAATGAGTTGGAGGAATAGGGTTAATCATTTTCTTCTCCGGTTGTCCGTCATTTCATGATTTTCTTCGAACAATAACATCGGGAACAGTGAGGTATGGCGAATAGGAAGAAAAAGTGTATTGTCACTACTGGTTCTAAACAATC
>JAWDGP010007194.1:300000-310000 GCA_033675545.1 Elysia crispata | reverse complement strand
AGAATATACGACGAAATAGTCATCTGGAATAAAACTTACCGTATATTGAAATGAGCTTAGAATGTACAATTTCAAAGTGTAGTTTACACAAATTTATCACAAGTTTGGATTTAAATCGAATTATATTCAGATGTTTTAGATTCCTTGAGACTGTAACGGTAAATGGAATACCGTATACATACGTGTATTCCTCGGTTTATAAAACATACTTCATAACTGAGTTTAAAGAGTCGTTTGGTTCTTATCTCGTAGGTCTTTTCTTTTTTTTTTTTTTTCCTTTACTTGTCTTGAAATAGAAATTTATTGCCCAAACGTCGTAAATCACAGCATAACAGTTTGGATTTTTTACAAGATCAAAACAAAATTATTGCAATTTGGGCTGTCTTATAACGAAAGATAGATCAAATTTGAACAAAGCAATTTTGGCGTTGCACCTTTGCAATTTAACTTATAAATAAACATTTTTTTTTTTAATCTTTCACAGAACAGCGCGAATAGGCACACGCCCAAAATCGTAAAATAATTATGATTTTAACGTTACATCAAAAAATATTTTAAGAAATGCTTAATGTCAATTCTAGTTTATATTATGTCAAAGTCATGAGATAAAACACTCTTATAACTATATCGCCTTTTAATGGTGTCTTTAATTTAAAAGACACATTAAAGAATAGTTATTCCATAGTTTTACATCAAGACTATTAGTTCCCCACCGCTGTGAGCTAAACTTCTCTGTGCAGATTTAAATGAAGGGTTCCACTGTACATCATCAAAATGAAAGTCAATATCAACATTAGAAACCTATATGCATGGATTATTTACAACGGCTTGACATAATGTAACATAAAACTTTCTCATTTATTCACTTTATCATTAATTACTCTTAATTTCATACTATTATTATTATTATCATCGGTAGTAGTAGTAGTAGTAGTAGTAGTAGTAGTAGTAGTAGTAGTAGTAGTAGTAGTAGTAGTAGTAGTAGTAGTAGTAGTAGTAGTAGTAGTAGTAGTAGTAGTAGTAGTAGTAGTAGTAGAAGTGGTAGTAGTAGTAGTAGTTATAGTAATAGTAGAAATAGTAGTAGTAGTAGTATTTTATTGTTTGAAGTGTGAAGAAAGTTTTTGTGGCATTCGTTAAACCTGTTCTTTTTCCCATCTAAAAACCTCAAAGCGATCAAAGAGTAGAAAGATGCGTAGCCCATCTAAAGCACAAATAAAAATGTAAGGTAATCTCATTTTTCCAATACACTCTACAAAACTGAAAACCAACTAATTCTGTACCTCTACTCATTCATTCTATTGTAAGGTATCTAGATACACTAAATCTCATGGACAGCAAAGAAATAAAACGAATCAGTGACACGAGAAGCTGACTCGACAAAGTCACTCACAAAATAATAGAAAAGATAATCGCATGGCAATCTTTTTTTGACCATGTGATGAGAAGAGAGAAACTAGAACATCTGGAATGATCAAACGAAAACGCAGCAGAGGAAAACAGAGAGAAAAGATGTTGGATGGAGTAACAGAGCGGTTAAATGTAAGACGAGTGACAGATGCACTGAAAGCGGCGAAGGATCAAGATGCGTGGAAGGTCATGACTACGCCTACGCTAATTAGCAGGGCACCCGATTGATTGGTTGATTAATACAGGTACAATCAAATAGTGACTATAGGATCACTGCCTCGCGGGAATCCATAACTACCCATGTAAGCGTATATATATATATATATATATATATATATATATATATATATATATAGATAGATAGATACATACATACATACATACATACATACATACATACATACATACATACATACATACATACATACATACATACATACATACATACATACATACATACATACATAGATACATAGATAGATAGATAGATAGATAGATAGATAGATAGATAGATAGATAGATAGATAGATAGATAGAGAAGATCTTACCTTAAATTCTCTTCATACGACACTGGTGTTTCAAGCGACACCTTTGTCCTCCGCTTGAAACACCAGTGTCGTATGAAGAAAATTTAAGGTAAGATCTTAGTTGAGCACTCCTATCAATTATTCCAAGTTATCTTCAAACGACATATATATATATATATATATATATATATATATATATATATATATAAATTTTATATATATAAAAATATATATATATATATATATATATATATAATATAATATAATTTATAAATACTTAACATTAATTCAAATTTTTTACGAAAAGAAGCAAACTTTACCTAGTAAAATCTAAGGTGAGACTAAAACCAAACTCTCCTGCCAGGTAAACCCGGCCGCTGGTTTCCCGCTCGCTATATCCGTCGTATCGAAGTAAACAGACTCGAGTCTCACGCGGAGTTACAAGCACCATCCAGTGACTGGCTGCCCGGCATGGTTCATGACTGAGACACTAATGAGGAAACTCGATCTTCTTCTGGGACTTACTACCACAGGCCCGTAACTTAACAACACGCCCGTACACTGGCAACAACACATAATTAGAGGTTCGCGGCTTGTTTTTGGTGGTTTTTTTTTACTTCTAGGATTCTAGTTGTTTGTGAAGCGAATTTTTGTGGAGATAGATTCTAGTATTTTTTTTTTATTTTGAGAGTTGAAAATCTCTAGGGTGCGGTGAAAATTAAAAACCGTTACCTTTTGCGAATGCAACAAACAGAATTAACCCTGAGATTTCGACTGTGTTGCTACAAAAGGTCAGATTAATCTAGCTAAAGTAAAGCAATTAATTTGTACGTAAAATCAATTTCTAAAGAGAAAGTTAACCACTAAGTTTTAATTGTGAATGACTTTTCACTATACCGCAGTTAGAAAACAAACTAGAACAAAAAAAAAGTCTTCTCTCTCTCTCTCTCTCTCTCTCTCTCTCTCTCTCTCTCTCTCTCTCTCTCTCTCTCTCTCTCTCTCTCTCTCTCTCTCTCTCTCTCTCTCTCTCTTCCTCTCTCTCTCTCTCTCCCTCCCTCCCTCCCTCCCTCTCTCTCCCTTCTCTCGTTCTCTTCCTCCTTTTCTCTCTCTCTCTCTCTCTCTCTCTCTCTATATATATATATATATATATATATATATATATATATATATATATATAATATCAGCTACAAGGAGAACTTTTGGTGTGAGTGAACTTAGCTCATTAAAATAGAACAAAATTAGCTTGAAAGCTGCTGGCGAAGATCTAGGATACGTTGCTTAGCAACACCACGTTTTAACTCGGCTTTCAAGACAAAAATAATAATCTTTCTTTTTTTCTTTCTTTTTGTCCATGTTTCTCTCAATTGTTCCTTAAAATACTCAACATCTGTCCTGCCTTGAAAAAAAAAACATCAATTAAATTCCTTTTCTAAACTAAGCATTTTTTGTTGTCTTTTTCCCTGCAGTCATAGAGTAGTCAGCGTATTTACCTGAGGCACCTGGCGCACTGGGAATGATTTCTATAAGTTCGGATACAGTTTGTTTCATCTTTGAAGTGTCGCAGTTCCACGTCGACCCTTGCAAGTTGGAATCAACCAGGACTCCTAAAGATCATTACACGGACACTGAGTATCGTTGGCCCGGAGATAGAGATCATATGTCAGAACTGCAGGGATTGTATACCACAATATATGGTATTGAGAATTTGAGTTTGACCATTAAATTGTTCAAACATTCAACCATTCAATCATCCCATCAATTAAGCGCTTGATCATTCATTTTTTCAAACATTAATCATTCAGTCATACCATCATTTAATCGCTTGACCATTCAAATGTTCAAAAATTTAAGCATTCAATCATCCCATCATTCAATGGCTTGACCATTCATTTTTTTCAAATATTTAATCATTCAATCATCCATCATTTAATGGCTTGACCATTCATTTTTTTAACATTTAATGATTCAAACATCCCATCATTTAATTGTTTGACCATTCATTTTTTCAAACATTTAATCATTCAATCATTCCATCCATTAATCGCTCAATAATTTTATCAATCTATTATACAGGCATTGAGACATTTAAATGTTTATAATGGAATTATTTCACCGTTGATTGATCACTCTATCCTTAGTTCTTCATAATCTTCAATCATACTCTCATTCAAGCATTTGATCAATCTATCGTCATAATTATCATTTAAGCTTTTCATTATTAAATTATACCTGATATTGTCATGCCATACATTTTATTATTTATATTTCTCCTTAAAGCTTGTATCATTTTGCAGAATATTGGGTTTTTAAGTTTTTAAGTTGTTGGTTTTTTTTTTTTAATTGATTGGGTGGTTTGTTTTTTTGTTTGTTGTTGTTGTTGTTGTTGTTGTTGTTGTTGTTGTTGTTGTTTTGTTTGGTTGTTTTTTTTTAAAGAATCATCCAATGGGATAAGTTTAAACTTTAGTAAATCATGATAAATTTACCTCCGTCATGTAACAAATTTTGCAAAACATTTAAAGAGCATATTTCTACCTTACTTTTTTTATATATAATAGTATTAAAAAAAAAAGTTTGAATAATTTTTTTCTTAAAATAATTAGATCTAAGTTGCTCTATTCAAATCCGAAATTCTAGAAGAAAAAAAAAACAGAACACAAAAAGTATAGTCTTTTAATTAGTCTTTGTTGTTTTCTTTTGTTTTTTTTTTTATCTTTGTTGTTGTTCTTGTTTTTGCTTTTTTTTTTTTTTTTAATTCATTTAGTATTTTTTGATATTTGTTCTTAGATGATTATTGGAATCTAAGAGTTTCTAAAACAAAAAAGGAAAACAAAATTTTTTTTTAAATCACCGACAATTTTTTTTTTTATTCCTTTCGTCAATTAATTTCCATAATTTATATTCCTTTCTTATCAAAATATCGCCAATTAAAATTACTCGTGCTTACATTCTATGTCCTTTTCTGCAGACACATTTTCCTTACGACTATTATAGATAACGTTAGATCAGTTTTGTATTGCGTGCAAAATCTTGCTTCGAGGTAATTGCCTACAGGCTACTGTTAACAGGCCGAAGTTTATTTTAACCGCTTTCAATTGGTTCACCAAGAGTTCACCACCGTTCACTTACTTCCTCTAGTAGCGTTCGTTAACAGTTCTGCACCGTTTTGCACCGTTCAGTTTGTTATAGTGGAACACCTTATTTCCCCTCATTAACGCCCAAGTTCATTTTTTTTTTCGTTTCGGCCACTGGCAAATAATTTTAGTGGATAATCGTATAACCGGTTCTTGCGGAGAGCTAAATTGGGCTTTTCAGTACATCACACAACCGGAATAGCTTAATATTGGGTTATTGCTTAAGCAGTCGATTGATTGTAAGATTAGTTTTTCAGTTGTGTGCTAAATTAATTGATTTTTTTTCAAATTCATTTGTTGATGGATGAACAAAAAAAAAATCTTTACATTGGAGTATTGCTCTACCACTTTATTGATTGTTGGATTGATTAAATATGAAGTTTGATAAATTGATTTGTCAGGAGATTAATTGATGGATGAATACAAAAAAGAATCGGTTAAAGGGTTCATTGATTGAGTAATGGGTTGAATGATTAAATGAATTGATTGATTGATTGACTGATCGACTAGCTAATTGGCTGATTTATTCATAAAATGATTGATTGATTGACAGGTGGGTGTTTTTTGTTTTGTTTTATTTTAGATTGAGTGGTTGTTTAACTGATCACAATGATGATTATAAATTGACCTTATTAATTAATTTATCTATCGATTTAAAAAAATAAGTGATAGATGAGTTAATCGGTTGATTAATTGATTGGCCGATTACATGGACGAATTTTTACTTGATTGATTTCTTTTATTGGCTGGCAAAGCTCATTTGTCGTGGGGGTATTCTATTTTTTAATCATTTAATCAGTCTACACAATTAAGGAAACTACACGACTCTGCGTGTTCCTACATAATTAGTAAGAAAAGAATCAGTCGCAGGAATAAGTTCTGTAATGTTAGATGTAGAGCTTCGCACTCGCTTCAAACTCCACATTTCACCGGCCTGGTAGGCTAATACACTAATTGGTCCGAATGGAATTTACACATCATCTACAACAATTATAACCGGTTCATGGCCTGGGATACACCATCTCTTTCTCTGTCGCGAGCGATTCCTCTATATCTAGTCCTCATTATACAGTGAACGAGGTGTTACAATTTTGATACCGCCAACCCCAGCCTGGGACCATCTGCTCTCCGTGGCCTGTGGTGGAGCTACCTATGCCTCTGCCCCTATGGCGCTGCCGTCTAGCTAACTCACCCCCCTCGCGCTAATGAACCTGTTTTGGTTCTCGGGGATACTGGAGTGAAACCAGAGGTGAAACCCCATTTCTGACACCGGAACATAACAAACCGGTTAGCGCGGAAACCCGTTTGTGACGAGCAGCTCATCTTTGTCCCTACTTCACCTTCCCCCCCCCCCCTCCGACACACACACACACACATACCTCCCTCCCTCCTCCACAATCTTCGAAATGAACTGATTTGCGTTATTTAGTAACTGGCAAGCCACGGGTGTCTTGTACTGTTGAGAAGAGTAACGAGCATACGTACCTATAGGTTTCAATATGGAGGTCGTCGATGCTAAATAAATAATCGTGGCAATTTTCTTTAACCTTTACCACGATTTCGGAAGAAGAGATTAAAAAAAGCACTAAAAAAAAAAAAAAATCCACGTGCACGAGTTGATTGGGTCAATTACGCTAACTATCTCGTGATTAGCACAATTTTTAAAGGAACTTGGGAGTTCTTGCTCTGTTCTTTTTTTTACTGTTCTTTAGCGCCTTTTGCGCAGCTGCTACGGAATATCACTGTCATATTTCATGGTTTTGGTCGAAAATGCTGGGGCTTGATTAGTGGGTGGCCATACACGCTGAGTTTTGAGCTAAGGAAATTCGGGGATTCGATTTGAGGAGAATCTTCAAAACTATCTAATTTGGACGGGGGGAGAGAGAGAGGAGAGAGCTCACTCGCTGGAGCGCTGAGCTCTGTAAGGAGATCCAAAATTCCAGAATGACTACTGCTGCACTTTGTAGAGACTTAAACGAGAGTCCACGAAGTGGACGGAAAACCTGCATAAGTAAAAATAGCTTTTCCAGTATTCTTTTCTTATTAATTTTTTTTTTTTTTTTCATTTTGCTATAATTTTTTCTTGATGACATCGAAGTAAATCAAATGGCGGATTGAACAAAAAAAAAAAACCTCCAAAAAAAAAAACAGTTTCAAAATACAGAGATTTGAATCAGTAAGTTTATGCATCAATCGATAAAAAAAGGATAAAAGAGATAGATAAATAGATGGATGGATAGATTAATTGATTGATGGAATAAAAAGAAAGAAGAAGTACATACTGAAGTGACGTGAGAAAGGTTTAGATAAAAAGAACATAATTATGAGCCTCTTATTATTTCATTTGTCAATAAGGCAATAATAATATATTATTGAAAATGTATTTATTTAGAGTACACTGCAGATTTTTAAAATAAGAGAATATGAGAAAGAGTGGAGAGAGAGAGAGAGAGAGAGAGAGAGAGAGAGAGAGAGAGTGAGAGAGAGAGGGAGAGAGAGAAAGGGGGGAGGAAGGACAGAGACACACAGGCAGATACAAACAAACATACAGACGGATAGACAGACGACGAAAAGATAGAGGCAGAATAGGAGGAGAGAGAGAAAAAAAAAGAAAAACAGAGACAGAAAGATAGATAGCATGGGAGGAAAGAGGGAGAAATAAAGATAAACAGAGAGATAACGAAACAGAGGACAGAGATATTATGAATGTTTTTTTTTTGTGTTTTTTTAAATAAATAAAAATGCACGAAATATTTATCCACTGATGCTGCACAACATTAAGGAAACCCATTCCAACCGCTAGAGCCCGCTCAAGAACAGACAAGAATCTTTCATCCCGGAGAACTGAGAGTTGTTTAGGGACTGTAGAACATACAGAATCTTTTAGTTCGATTGTTAGAACGAAACTCCGCATACAACAATATTGGGGATTAAAGCTTAAGCTTATGTTTGAGAGCTTATCACGTCGCAGCTCATTAAATTGTCCCCCATGGCGCGTCAAACAACGGGGTCTGTTCATCTTTTACATCGTTCTCTCTGTTCCTCAAAGCACTGTTGTTTTGTCCTGTATGTATATTTTCGCAAACCCTCATCCGTAGCTTCTCGGCCTCATTTTGAAATTGATTTCATCTTATCTTGGAAGACGGAATAGAAAGCCAAAATGTTTGAAAGTCTCAAGGTAGGGTGGTGGTTTGTAGAGAGTTTGGTGTAGTGGAGTATTAATAGTACTCAGTGTTTTAATACGCGTTTCGATCTTTTTTTGACTTTCTATTTCTTTCATTTTCTCTGTCTGTCTGTCTGTCTGTCTGTCTGTCTGTCTGTCTGTCTGTCTGTCTCTGTCTCTGTCTCTGTCTCTGTCTCTCTCTCTCTCTCTCTCTCTCTCTCTCTCTCTCTCTCTCTCTCTTTCTCCCTTTCTCTCTCTTTCTCTCTCTCTCACTTTTGTATTTCGCACTTTCTCTCTCTCCCTCTCTCTCTCTCTCTCTCTCTCTCTCTCTCTCTCTCTCTCTCTCTCTCTCTCTCTCTCTCTCTCTCTCTCTCTTTCTCTCTCTCTCTACCTTTGTCTCTCTTTCTCTTACTTTTGTGTGCCTCACTTTCTCTCTCTCTCTCTCTCTCTCTCTCTCTCTCTCTCTCTCTCTCTCTCTCTCTCTCTCTCTTTATCTCTCTCTCTCTAAATTGATCTGTTCTATCTACCTATTCATCTTTTTGTCTATCTGTCTTCTTATATATTGATCTTTTTATCTAGCCTGTCTTTCTCTCCTATTTTTTTATCCACTTGCTAATTTTTTCCTTTTTTCATGTTACTGTTCATGAATCTTCTTTCATAGCTATATTTATTGATATACCCTACCATCTTTATACCAGATTTTTTCTATCTGTTTTGCTACTTTTTGTTTTACCTTTTAAGTTTGTTCCTATATTTTAAAATAACTATCTGAAATATTCCATATTTTTTTGATAAGAATCCGCCAATTTATCTACCTATCTATGAAATCTATTTGTCGATCTATCATAATTCGATATAAAATGTCATTGATCCAGCAACCCCTTGGCACTTGATAAAGTACATTTAGCTCTTTGCTTCTGCTTTTATTCGTTTAATCTATCTCAAAGCCAAACTTCAACTCAGAAAACTGCATTCAATCGGACAAAAAAAAAAACATTACAAAAAGAGAGAGAAAGGAGAACAAATAACAAATTTCAACGTTTTTGATTGTCTCTTACACTCCCTCGAAAAAAAAAATAAATAAATACAACCCTCACAAACATTATTTTGTTTTTTGTTTTGTTTTGTTTTAAATCCACTCCTTGCCCAATTTTGTCCCCCTGCAGTATCCGTGATAAGATGTGAGCCAGGACTTCGCTACATCCAGTTTTGTTGTTTACATTTGGAACAAACAGCTTTCAGTTGAGATAATTGGGGGGCGTCTGAGGCGCTACAAACCATCCAGGTCGGTGGGAGGATGGGAGGGCGAGGAGGGGGAAGAGGGAGGGGTTGTTAGAGGGTGAGAGGTGTTGGAAATTATGGATAGGCGAGGTAACAGCAGCAGCTGGCACCTCAGGTATTAGATAAATGCATGAGTAGACAGAATAGGTAAGGGGTAAAGGCGATACATACATAGATTGATAGCTAGCAAGATAGATAGATAGATAGATAGATAGATAGATAGGAAAAGAGGGGAATAAAGGGGGAGGGAGAGAGAGAGAGAGAGAGAGAGAGAGAGAGAGAGAGAGAGAGAGAGAGAGAGAGACATACAGACAGATACAAAATTTTTAGTCTCAATTACATGGATTTGAAACAAAGAAAAAGAAAAAAAAAACGATTTATCTGATGGAAATTGATTTTCTTTTTATTTTGATAAAGGAAAACTAATAAGAAGTAGAGAGTGGAAAGAGAGGGGTGTGTGTAGTGGGGGGGGGGGGGGGTAAAGAAGCTCG
>JAWDGP010007194.1:285000-295000 GCA_033675545.1 Elysia crispata | reverse complement strand
CAACAATATATATATATATATATATATATATATATATATATATATATCTGAATAGATTCAATCAATCAAACAATCAATCAATCAATCAGGTGCCTTGCTCGTTAGCGTAGGCAATCATGACCTTCTACGCATCTCTTTCCCTCGTCGCTTTCAGTGCATCTGTCATTTGTCCTACTTTTAGCCACTTTGATATTCCATCCAACATCTTTTCACGCTGTCATCCCCTGCTGCGTTTGCCCTCCATCATTCCAGTTGTCTCAAGATGTTCTAGTTTCTCTCTTCCCATGACATAAAGGTTGCCTGGCGTTTAGGTATTCTATTTATGAGTGATCTTGTTGTGTCAGCTTCTCGTAACACTATTTCATTATTTTACTTTCTTTGAAGTCCATGAGATTCGTAGCATTATCCGTAGAAACCACGTTACCGTTGCCTCCAACTTCTTTTCTGAATAGATTAAAGCCCTATAGCATAGGTCTAGTTTATGGGTCTTGTTTACAGGCAGAAGCTTTAAGATATCGAATTTAAAACAAGAATAGCTTCCCAACAGGCTCATAATATAATACCACTACAGTTTTGAGAATAGTACTTTGGCTTTTATGGGAATAATTAATCCTGAGTATAAAATTATTCTCCGAACATTATATAATCACCTGCGTTACGTTAAGATGGTTTCTCTGGGTTGCGTGCTGGTTCCATCAAGTGTATCGCAGATTTTGACAAAGCACGGCTGTATACATAAGGTTAGACAATTCTCGGTGACAGAGTTAACCGTAGTTCTGACAAGCTGCTAGAATGTGAAGGCTGCGAATCGTGATGTCCGAGACAGGACACTGAACTAAGTTACCCCTTTGTATCAGTCTCTTTCCAATCCTCATGGCTTTTCTCAAGATCTTTTTTTTTTTTCATTTTTTATTTATTTATTATTTTTTTTTTGTATTTAAATAAACCCACTCAATAATTTTTGCTTTCTTACACCATTCGTCCATCCCATATTATAACCACAAGCACGTATTCAAAACATACGTGTACTTTCTGGTTTTCTCCATTTGTAAAGAAGGGCAACCAGAGCCGCGTACACCCCCACCCACACTCACGCGCGCACAGACACACACACACACACACACCTCGCCGCCGTTTTCCACCTCTCTCCTTTCCACGACTTTACATTCCCGCACGCAAAAAAAAAAGAAACAAAAAGGAGGGGGAAAAAATCCCCTTATCCTCTCTTTGTCCTCATTAAAGACGAGCTTCCACTGGTCTCTAAGAAAGAAAGGGGGAGACAACTACTGCTTCTTCCGACCAGATCAAGACAATCAGCTCAGCAGAAGTGAATGCCCCAGAAATGAAGCAGGTCCTAATGCTAAAGCAATTTGCTTCAGACTCATTAAAAACGGCTTCAGGTCCGCGGACAGTCTTCGACGGCTATAGAGTGGTTAGCTCGAGGTTCAAGCATGACGTCACATGCCGGCCAGGGACAATTGACGTGATTCAGGATCTCTCTTGCCATATCTTTCTCTGGTCACGGTGGTTTTGCTATTTATAGAAATAACAATCATGGTGGCGCTAAGGATAGTTCAGGCCTGGGGTCGTTTTTGACTTGTGTTTCGCATGCGGCGCCTGACAGTTCAGGAGGTAGAACAGCCAGACTACAGGACGTAATTCTAACGGCTGGGTCGGATCCCATCTTACCAGCCGTACCCCTTGCTCTGACCGGAGCTTTTTCAGTCCCTGCGTCCTTTAAGTCAGACGGGTTGTTAGAGCATTGCATTAATTAAGCCACGCCACTGGGCTTGAGGAAAACGAATTGAAATCTCCTTCCTTAAGCATTAATTGAGGTCCTAAACAGTGCAGCATTAGAAACAAGAACAGAACAAAAAACCCACCAAGAACAACAACGACGACCACAAAAACATCTCCTCCGCTAATGGCATGAAACAATGACTGCGTTTAAACGTTGAACGGTCTTTTTTATTTATTTTTTTTATTTCTCTTAATTGTTTTATTTTGATTTTGATGATGCCGTGAACTTCTCATGCACCATGGCAATAATTGTTGGGGGCGCGTCATTCCTAATCATGTAATTAAATACTCTCTACACATGCAGAAGGTGGGATGACTTGATAGCCGTACTGCCTTGGTCAGATCTAAACAAATAAAGCGGGTAGTCCGTGGATTCCAGGACCAGTTAAAAAAAAAATACATGCACAATGTGTGTGTTTATATATATATATATATATATATATATATATATATATATATATATATATATATATATATATATATATATATATGTGTGTGTGTGTATGTGTGTGTATTGTATGATATCATGTATAAGGCTTATTAAAAGATGCCGCTCTTGGAAATCTTCAAACAACACTTGGTTCTTATAGTAGTGTTTCATTCATCTGCACACCATATAACCCGTTTTCTGCATTTAGCAAGTTAATCATTTTGTTCATTAAATAGGGACATTAATAGAGCCAGATTTAGAGCACTTCAATTTGACCACCGTTCTGTCAGTAATGCTCGAAACCATACTTCTTTAATATTTTTTTTAAAGTGAATACTTTCTTGTACCAGATGCAGTTAAATTTTTAAAATTGAACCTAAAAATGCCCATGATTTGTATCCTAATCAAGGATTAATGGTCAAGATTACGGGCCTTCGAACAATTTATTGTCATAGCTTGACATTTGCTGCTAAAATATGAATAGCCAAAGGTTTAAAAGTGTCATGTTTGGGAGTTTTTGTAAAGAAAATTCAAAGAAAATTAATATTGAGCTCTTATTAATTTATTTGAAACGCTTCTTTCCTTCCTCTATTCCACTTCCTTCTTTCCCTCTCTCTTTGTCTGTTTATTTGCCTGTTTGTCTGTCTCTGTCCCTGTCTTCATCTCTGTCTCACTCTCACTCCTTGTCTGTCTGTCTCTGTTTGTTTGTCTGTCTGTCTGTCTCTTTCGCTCTCTCTCTCTCTCTCTCTCTCTCTCTCTCTCTCTCTCTCTCTCTCTCTCTCTCTCTCTCTCTCTCTCTCTCTTTCTCTCTTCTTTTTCTCTCCTACATTTAAATAAAATATCAATCTAAACAAGCTTTAAGATTAATCTAAGATTATTAAAGTGTTTCTGGTGATCCAGACTGCAAATAAATACATGTTTGTCTGCGGGACCTATATTATGATTAAGATTTTCACATCGAGTTTTTGAAGATAAACGTTTTTCTTGTTTCTTTCATCTATATATTAATCTTAAAGGAATAGTAAGAAGCAGTTTAACGTATAAACGTAGATCTAGATTTAAAACTAGAAAAGTAAAAATTAATCTGAATTACGGTTATCTTGAGTTCTTTCTCATCAACGCCTGTAGGTATGCGACAGAGGTCTTTGTTGATGACTGTTGGCAGTGTTTTATTCAGCCTTCCTCAACATTTAGATCTAGCACCTTTGGGAACAAAGCATGCCTTGAAAAATTTGTTAGCTGGAATGTCTATATCTCGCCTCAGAATATGTCCGAACAGGCGCCACCGGCTTTCAAGGATGGTTACTGAGAGCGGTTTTTCGTCGCATTTTTTTTTTTACAAAGATAAGTTTGTAATCTTTAATGGATAATTCATGTTAAGGATAATTATGTTTGAGCTGTTTTCAGTGGAATGTATCTAGTTTAGCTTCTTCTGTTTGTGTGAGAGCTCATGTGCTACAATTGTATGTAAGGATCGATTTAACTAGTGCCTTGTAGAGTTTTATTTTTATGATAATATCTACACGCCAAAAAATAGCTCTTAGATCCAGTGATTGGCTTCTGTGGAGAAGAGAACTAATTATCTGAGGGAAGAGGGCTGCATGAATAATTGCACCCAGATTTTTTATTTATTTATTTATTTTTGCTTGAGATCTCTACTGCATTTTCTACAGAAAGAAAGTCTTCAGCAGAAGAGTTGGAATGTTTCTAGGTTTTATGCGTTGGAAAGCTGTACGAGGGGCTCAGGAGGAGATAAATCTGTTACTATTGTCGTTGCCATTTATTAAATAAATATGTCTTCCTCGCTAGTTCATTTGAACGTGATTTCCTGAAGCTTGTCTATTATATAATAAGCTAAGAAAAATTATAGTGCAACAATATAATTCGTATCATTTATAATTGAGTTAGCCATAGTTAAACTACAACAATGATGGTTTAATTCTTATCTTTTATCATTGATCTGAAATACAACGCCATAATATTTTATTGTCTTCTGCAAAATTGGGCTAAGTGTAAGTAAAATACACCATCATCATTTTTATCTGTTGTTTATGACCCCGGCCATATCGTAAACCTCATTATGAACATATGCATATGCTTCATCATGCTAGTGTCTTTACCCTATCATTGTCAATGGTTATCATTTATTTATCATAAATAACTTATTCTTCATCATCACCATCATCATCATTATCATCATCATCATTATCCTCGTCGACGTTGACGTCATGAACATAAGCGGTAAATATAACCACTACTCATCACCATTATTATCATCTTCATCATCACCATCATCATCATCATCATCAGCAGCAGCAGCAGCAGCATCCTCATCATTATTATTAACGTAGTCGTCGGTGACGCCATCAACAATAGAGAAAACATAACCACCACCACCACCACCAGCATCATCATCATCGTCATCATCATTATCATTATCATCATCAGGGGCGCAAAATTTGCAAGTATCCTGATGATGTTTACTTAATTCCAATCACTATATAATATTCCCTCACCCCCACTCCCATCACGGTTATGAAACTCCGTCCTCTCTTTCTCCTCCCCCCCCCCCTCCCCCAGCCCTCTGCTCAACCAAGCGTCTTTCCGGCGCGCCCCGAACCAGAACCCACCTCGGGCCAGATGAGAAGAACCGGTCCACAATGCGGTTATATTGCGGATTGAATGCTGCTGATTAGAACCGAAGTGCGCCAGCTTTTTTCTCCCCAATCAGGCGGGAACAATATCACTGATTCTCTCGGCGATCAGTTTCCTTCAGCGGCACAACAAGGCGGTGATCAGAGGCAACCAGCAAGCAATTTGATTGGATGACCTCGCGGATTGATTCCGGAGACCTCGGACGGTAGTCGGGTTAGAGCTGGTTCAAAAGTTTTCCTTTAGCGGGTGACACCCTCCTCGTCCTCCTCCTCCTCCCCCCACACCCCCCTTTTGATTTATCGTTTTTTATGCATTTTTTTTTAATTTATTCTTTTCAACTGTCCGAAATTTATTCTCTCTTAATTTCTTTTATAAATAATTACGTTTTTTTTTAAACAATAACTTAAATACCTGTATTGACTGACGGCTTCTTCGAAATTGAAGGATACAAAACAATAATAGTTAAACACCTGAGCATTAGAAAAGTGTTAAATCAATCAACATATAAAATATATGAAATTAAACTTCATGCATGGTATCAAACTCATTGATCGGTGCAGAATTGTACCATCGTCTTCATCAAAACTACTACATTTGTTATCAACTTCATTGCTACCTTCAGCATTCATTTCATCATTCTCGACCTCATAATTACACAGATCCCGTGTGATTGTAAAGAATTATGAAACTCATTAGCTCGTGCTAATACATCCAGACCGTCCTGTTCATTACCGATTACAATATAAACAATTCCAGGGTTAGAGAGTAGCCACAGAATGATCCAGTTGAAAACCCTACAAGAAAACATTCAAATAGATGCGTTGAGTAAAGAATTAGCAAAACCAGCAGCGTCGTTGGCATCCGTTTTCGAACGTTAATTTTTGCAGCATCTATACGTTTAGTTTTTTTTCACATGGTATTTAAAAAAAACGTGGTTACTTTGGGTATTCCATATTGAAAATATGTCGAGTTTCTTTTTAAATTTCAAAGACGTATGGAGAATACGTGTAGCTCCAACTGCAGTTATAGTAGCAGCAGTAGTAGTAGTAGTAGTAGTAGTAGTAGTAGTAGTAGTAGTAGTAGTAGTAGTAGTAGTAGTAGTAGTAGTAGTAGTCGTCGTCGTCGTCGTCGTCGTCGTCGTCGTCGTCGTCGTCGTCATCTTAGTAGCAGTAGTAGTAGTACTAGTAGTAGTAGTAGTAGTAGTAGTAGTAGTAGTAGTAGTAGTCGTCGTCGTCGTCGTCGTCGTCGTCGTCGTCGTCATCTTAGTAGCAGTAGTAGTAGTAGTAGTAGTAGTAGTAGTAGTAGTAGTAGTAGTAGTAGTAGTAGTAGTAGTAGCCGTTGTCGTCGTCATCTTAGTAGTAGTAGTAGTAGTAGTAGTAGTAGCAGCAGCAGCAGCAGCAGCAGCAGCAACAGATAGTAAACACAGTTAACAGATAGAAGCTCATGTCGGTGAAAAAAGTGATCGGAATGAACTTTTAATAAGAATGTTTCGCCCCTGAACCTGCTAGTGAAGGCAGGTCGAATTCGCCAGCCTGCCGGCCGTGCAGCGAATCTCCTGCGCCGCCACTGACCTTGTACAAGCGGGGCACAAGCCGGGGTCCCGGCTAGTTAAGTCCTAACGAGGCTCCACTAACGAACCGGCGGGATACAGGCCAACTTGTTACCACGGGAAATGAGGAGCTTTTGTGGTCGTCTTGGGGTGGAGGGAGGGGAGGAGAAAGAGAGGCGATGGAGGGGTGTAAGCAAGAGTGTAGGACTAGGAGGTGACTCATAGATGAGTGAGTGGAGTGAAGTAATTAAGTGATAGAAGTTGAGATATTTTCCTTTTACAGACACTTCCTTCACAGTGCTGTATGTCTGAAAGTGTCATTGGAATTCACAAATCGATCCTCACGCTTTATGTCAGCCTGAAGAATCAAAACAAGAAACGTGAGTATATGAAAAATGATTAAATTAAAATATAGTATAAAAAGACGATGGTGTTAACAGGGAGATGGCAGAAAGACATAGCAAGAGGCTTCTCGGGTTTTTTATTTATTTATTTATTTATTTTTTTTTTTTTTTGGTCGTTTTCATTATGACAGGATTCGTTATGTATACACTCCCCTCCTACCAATGTGAGGAATCCACAGCCAAACCGACGTGACTTCTAATAGTCTCAGAAAGTTTGACGACAAGCGTCAAAAACAATCATAATTCTTCTTAGTAAAATATTTTCTAAAAATTTAGAAAATGATAATAATAATAATAATAATAATAATAATAATAATAATAATAATAATAATAATAATAATAATAATAATAATAATAAAAATAAACAGAAGAAGAAGAAGAAGAAGAAGAAGAAGAAGAAGAAGAAGAAGAAGAAGAAGAAGAAGAAGAAGAAGAAGAAGAAGAACAACAACAACAACAACAACAACAACAACAACAACAACAACAACAACAACAAGTACAAGAAGATCAAAAACAAGAACAAGAAGAAAATGGATGTCATTCTATGCAATGAATATGATGGTAATGGTGATGATGATGATGATGATGATGATGATAAGAAAGGGGAAGAAGACGAGGAGAAAGTTTTCGTAATCAGAATAAAGTTTATTATGATTTTGAAGAAAAAGAAGATAATGTTGATGATGAGGATGTTGATGAAGATGATGATGATATTTTTGGTAATGATCTTGAGGTTGAAAACGATAACGACAAGTATGATAATAATGAGTATAAAAAATGATTATGAAAATAATTATAATAGTAAAAATAATAATAATAATAATAATAATAATAATAATAATAATGATAATAATAATAATAATAATAATAATAATAATAATAATAATAATAATAATAATAAAAATAATAATAATAATAATAATAATAATAATAATAATAATAATAATAATAATAAAAATAATAATAGTAATAATAATAATAATAATAATAATAATAATAATAATAATAATAATAATAATAATAATAATAATAATAATAATAATAATCATAATTATCATGATTCTGATTCTGACGACAAAAATATTGTTGTGATATCATAACATGAATAACTTATATTCAAACTTTTCACCAGCTTCTCCTTTAATTTTTTATCTTTTGTGAATGACGGCATGATGTAAAAAGATGTCTATGGGGCGGGAGTCAAAACTTCAAACTATTGGCGGATAAGAAATAAACACTAAGCTTTGGAGTCAGCCTGCTTCATGATATTCTAATATGAAGGAAAGTCCTTCATAAAGTTATGTTACATCACAGCAAGGTAGGCACGCCAGTCTATAGTACGTCTTCAACAAAGTGATACCATTCTTTTTCATTTGATAAAGTCACTGTCTCGCAGTAAAATGTAAGGTAAAGAGGTAGAACTGAGTAGATCAGCCTCTGTCGTCATCTAACACCAGCGACAGAAACTGCGCTCGAACTGATTTTTAAACTGCTCAGAACCCAAGGCCAACAATCTACCCAGCAACCAATCTCCTTTCCATCACACTATCTTTTCAAATGAATTTTCTTTTCAATGCCTACAGTATTTGAGAATCACTTTTTACTACTTGACAAGTTCTTGCTTTGTCAAATATACATTTTTTTTTCAAGTTGGTTCTTTTTTGTCTCATCACCATTTTAAAGCGTTCCATCCATTTTTTTTTTTCTGGCAGACTGCAGAAATAATGAATAATGAATGCTTCTGACTTTTACATGTTTCAAGCCCCTTCATTGTGTCTACCCTAGATCCTTTTTTCTTTGAAATCGATTTCCTCTAATATTGATTTTCATACCGTTGTGAAGTAAAGAAGTAAAAAGTGTGTTTCATGGACTTAGAGAAGGTTCAAGTTTAGTTCGCCCGCCGGCCGCTCATTGAGTTCGATTCCCTCCTATCGCCTGTATGAAGTGTTTTCGTTTCAGACAGCCGTATATCCGCTTGTTGTAGTTGCTGCTATTATTATTATTATTATTATTATTATTATTATTATTATTATTATTATTATTATTATTATTATTATTATTATTATTATTACTATTCTTCTTCTTCTTCTTCTTCTTCTTATTATTATTATTATTATTATAATTATAATTAATCGCTGTGTAAATCAGAGCGACTCCAATGGGACACGGCGTATAGGTAGTTACTAAGTTACGGAGCTGAAAAAAAAGAGGAGGGAGGGGAGGGGAGGGGAGGGGTGCTTCTTCTCTTCCGCCGCCGTCGCCGCCTCTAGCTCCGTCTCTCTCTCTCTCTCTTCCTCTCTCTCCCTCCAGGCGATATACATCCACCATTACGGGATGGGCGCCGAGGCTGTTGATTGGACGAAGAGGAAATCATTAAGAGGCCCATTCATTGGGGGCGCCCACTGAACGCGCGAGGTTTAATGAGACCGAGGCAGCTCCCATCTCGCTCCGAAACTGGCGTCTGCTGCTCGGCGCGAGTTGACAACAAGACTTCACAGTTCCCTCTGGTTCCCACATCCACATCCACCTCGCCCCGCGCAGTCGACTCGTAGTCTCGTACAGGCCGACGACCCACCGTCACAATCCACGGAGCGCCAGATCGAAAAGTCCTGACTGGATTCTCGATCTGGAATCTAGAGTCTAGATCTAGTCTAGATAGATCTAAATTCAATGTGTATCAAACAGAATGCGAAATTATACTGTGCAGCGAATATAACTTATCCACATAGACAAAGTGTTCTGTACAGATTCATGTGTTGATACAGACATACATGAAAGCCATTCAAACTCTTGATCTATTTCTTGATAAATATCTTCTTTGCGCTGAAGGAACTTAATGTGAACTATTTTTTGTTGTTTTTTTGGGGGCATCTTTCTTTCATTGGAAGTTCGTATTGGATTAGACTGGAAACCGATGTCACGCGCTCTCTTTCACTGAAGGTAAGTAAAATCTCTATAGTTATGTTTGAAATCAGCAAAAGGTACTGGTAGTAAAATTCATCAGGCCTAGTTAAAACCAAGAAGAAAGGCCTTGATCTAGATCTAGATTTTACTCTAATAAAGTGAGCCGTCAGTAGCTCAATTCAGTGCAACTTCATTACGACTCAGTCATGTAGTACACGGATATGGGTGAAATGTAAAATATAACAAGTGAATATCATA
>JAWDGP010007194.1:235000-280000 GCA_033675545.1 Elysia crispata | reverse complement strand
ATTGTGAAATGATCTGCCGAAACCACTAACAGTAATACTGCCATACACAATACACGGTGCTTCCTGGATGGAAGGCATCGGTGCTAAACATGGGTTTATATATCCAGGGCGATGTGTCTGTGTACATTGCTGTGTGCGTCATTTCTGCCTGCTAGTAGTATAAATCTGTTGTGTGTGTTGTGCTGATTCTAGGTCGGTGCTACTAAATCTTTGTTCGCAGTTACTTGTGCAACGAGCAAAACAAATGAATTAATAAAAAAAAGCTTTCTCCCGAAAATATTAGCAAATCGACATCCACTCCAAAAAGGCAAGATTGAATATTAAATCCGTTAGATTTTGACACCAGCGTCAATTTCCTTTCAAACCAATGTAGTGCAATCAATTTTTGGCAATACAAGCTATAGTGCAATCAGCGATGGCAATACAATCTGTGTAGTGCAACCAGTTATGGCAATAAAAACTGTGTAGTGCAACCTGTGTTGCAATACAAACTATAGTGCAACCAATGTTGGCAATTCAAACTGTATAATACAACCAATGTTGGCAATTCAAACTGTATAGTGCAACCAATGTTGGCAATACAAACTGTATAATGCTATCAATGTTGGCAATACAAATTGTATAATAGTCTAAGGCATGTTGGCTATACAGAGTGTAGTTCAACCTATTTTGGCAATGCAGAATCCAATTCTCCCCAATGTTTGTTTACGGTTCACATTCTAGTTCAATCTGTCCTGGCTATACACATCAGTTAAAAGATAGTCGTCGATGCAGATTGTAAATTAAAGCAATATTGGCAAAGAAGAACGTATTTAAAGATAAAATAATTGCAAAACAGAAGAGGATTTTTTTTTTTTTGAAGGAGACATGACTTAGATGTGGGCTCTTTTAGTCTTCAAACCTCCGTGTCCAAAAAAAAAAAAAAAAAGACAAAGACAAAGACAAATAAGGAATCAAGTTTACTAACTGTACAGAAATCGATAGTCATTTTCTTCAAACCTTTCATAGTAATGGAATCGAAAGAAAGGAAATACTCCTTGTATATGTTTCGTCAATCTGCTAATTAGTTTATGGCCGGTTCGACAGAACAAAATCAAAATTTGATTTTGGCGTATCTCATCTTATCGACCTGTTCATGGTAAAGGTTGTTTCATTGATCGCGGAAATAGCTTTGTAACAAGTTTGTCATCATTTGCCCATTTAGACGAACAAAGGACGACCTCGACATATGACGTCCCGAAGACGCGTCTCTCATTGAATTTGAAACAAATCGATAAATCTGATTAAAGAGTTCCCGTATGGAGAGGGAACTAATCCATTTTTGTGGAGTTGATAACGAAAGAGTTTTATTCCATCGCATTTCATGAAAGCAATAATTGTGATTATGATATTCTAACAGTGTAGAGTCAACCAGGGCCGCTAGCCATAACCCGAACTTGTTTATGGCCCTTAATTAATCAATGGAAGGAGTTATACACTCCCGTGGATTTCTTAGAACATCGATCAAGATGTTCTTTTTGTCGCCTCTCTCTCTCTCTCTCTCTCTCTCTCTCTCTCTCTCTCTCTCTCTCTCTGTCTCTCTCTCTTTCTCTCTCTCTGTCTCTCTCTATCTATCTATCTATCTACCTATCTATCTATCTCTCTGTTTTGTATTCGTCGTTTCCCTTTTTCTCTCTTAATTATTTTTCTTTTTTGTTTCCCCTCTTAAAATTTCCCTTCTTCTCTTCCTGACTTTCATTACCACTAAATCTCCCTGACTCAGACTAAACTCTTATGCTTTTTTCATATCCTTCGCTCCTACAAGAACATTCTTCTTTTATTTAGAACTCTCCTAGTGTTTCAAATATCTCTATATCCACTTTCAGTTTATTGATAGTCATGCAATGGCACTAACTTAGATCCCAGGACTAAAGAAGGGTTTATATGCGAAAACCGTAAACCTTTGGTTTATGTTTGTAATAAAACTTCTTCTGTGGTATCGAATGCACTATCGCAACGCTTTATACAACCAGTTACGTGTTTACTTCTTCTTGCTCTCATGATTGTTTTTCATTTCCATTATCTTTCTGCCTATTCTTTTCTCTATGTTTGTCTATCTTTCTGTGTGACTGCCTCCTTCTCTCTCTCTCCCTCTCTCTCTCTCTCTCTCTCTCTCTCTCTCTCTCTCTCTCTCTCTCTCTCTCTCCACCGCTGTGTGTTTTCTTTTCGTTACTTCTCTCTCTCTCTCTCTCTCTCTCTCTCTCTCTCTCTCTCTCTCTCTCTCTCTTGTCTCTCTCTCTACTGCATACGAATACTCTTTCTTATCTATCTGTCTCTCTCGGCCCAGTTTGACCCATCCACTACTCCGTCATTCCGTTCAGCGTTCCTCTTAAGGCGTGTTGTGATAGAATTTAACACCGGGAAGCTGTGTTTTTTTCTCATTATCTCTCTTCCTTTATTGTCAGTGATGCGGACAAATTCGGAGAGGAAGAATAAGCTTTATGCAGAATTCAGATACTCCTCTTCTTCTTCTTCTTCTTCTTCTTCTTCTTCTTCTTCTTCTTCTTCTTCTTCTTCTTCTTCTTCTTCTTCTTCTTCTTCTTCTTCTTCTTCTTCTTCTTCTTCCTCTTCTTCTCTTTTTACTTCTGTACATTCTCTTCTTTATCTTCGTTTACAAAACTTCGTGATCTCCATAACTATGTTACTTCAGTGCATCCTGTCAGAAGTGAAGACAGGCTTGTTATTGTTGAATAGGACTACTTCAATTCGAAAATGTATACTGATCTAGATAGATACTTTCAATTACTAGATTATGTATTTGTACAATCTTCTCTTGAGTCAAAGATATAACGACGATTTGTAAAAAGAAAACAAATAACGTCTGTAGCTGATTTTTGTACCACTAATACTTCTACAACAACTACTCTACTACTACTACTACTACTACTACTACTACTACTACTACTACTACTACTACTACTACTACTACTACTACTACTACTACTACTACTACTACTACTATTACTATTACTACTACTATTACTACTAGTACTACTACTACTACTACTACTACTACTACTACTACTACTACTACTACTACTACTACTACTATTACTACTACTGCTACTACTACTACTGCTGCTGCTGCTTCTGCTACTACTACTACTACTACTACTACTACTACTACTACTAATACTACTACTACTACTACTACTACTACTACTACTACTACTACTACTACTACTACTACTACTACCACCACTATTAAAATAATTCTAATCTACTATTATAAACATAATTTTCTGTGTGTATAATCATAACTTGTTTCTCCCAAGATGAATTTTACCTGAGACTATTCAGGAACGACCCAAACGAGTTTGAATAGATCTAGAATCCGATCCTGGAGGATATTAAAAAGGTGGACAACGAGCAGGAAGGCTAGAAGAAACGGACAGTGTTTACATTGTGTAGGCCTGTGAAGAGGCTCGCTTCATTTCCTGCGTGAAAGGTCGCTGGTTTTAAGGTGGAGCGCAGTAAATTGAGCTCCGACACTTGTTCTTCCAGAAAATGGGATCAGGAGAAAAGAGTGGGGGAATTAGATCATTGGAAAAATGGATGATGTGAGAATCGGTAGGGAGAGAGAGAGAGAGAGAGAGAGAGAGAGAGAGAGAGAGAGAGAGAAAGAGAAAGATAGAGAGAGAGAAAGATAGATAGAGAGAGAGAGAGAAAATAAGAAGAAACAGAGAAAGAGACAGGCAAACACGGAGAATTGAGAGGAAATGATGGGTTCAAGGGAAAAAAAAAAAAGAGAGAGAGAGAGAGAGAGAGAGAGAGAGAGAGAGAGAGAGAGAGAGAGAGAGAGAGAGAGAGAGAGAAAATAAGAAGAAACAGAGAAAGAGACAGGCAAACACGGAGAATTGAGAGGAAATGATGGGTTCAAGAAAAAAAAAGAGAGAAAGATAGAGAGAGAGTGAGAAAGATAGATAGATAGATAGATAGATAGATAGAGAGAGAGAGAGAGAGAGAGAGAGAGAGAGAGAGAGAGAGAGAGAGAGAGAGAGAGAGAGAGAGAGAGAGAGAAAATAAGAAGAAACAGAGAAAGAGACAGGCAAACACGGAGAATTGAGAGGAAATGATGGGTTCAAGAAAAAAAAAAAAGAGAGAGAGAGAGAGAGAGAGAGAGAGAGAGAGAGAGAGAGAGAGAGAGAGAGAGAGAGAGAGAGAGAGAGAGAGAGAGAGAGAGAGAGAGAGGACAAGTCTTAAAATCAACCATCTCTAATAGAATAAGATCGTAAAAAGTTATAGCGTATATCGAGCGTTTTCTCCGATTTCATAGAGTAACCTTATCGGAATTACTGGGCAGATTACATTTATTCTTTAAACAATTTCAATTAGCGATTACTTCTTACTTTTAGTGTCACTACCCGATACCGTTCTGCACGGAATTTTAGGTCGCCAGATAGGATGCGATTACCTAACCTTGGTATTGTAGTTGTTGAGTGCAATATTATCCGTGGAACTCTTCTGTGCGTCTTTTTTTTTTTTTTAAGAAAAATTGTTCTTTTTTCCTTGATTTGTCCTAGACGTAGTCCAATCCGTCTCGAAGGAATACGATTGAAAAAATGAACACGCATTCGCTTGATTCGATACAGGAATCATCTTTCGACACAGCTGACCGAAAAATACTTATTCCGGATTATGTTTTTGTTTGCTTTTTAATTTTTTTTCCTAGAGCATTTACGTTCGAATCCGGGTCAAATGGAAACTAATTACAGATCAATTTTTACCTGAGATTGGACTAACATCCTGCGGCGAATTTTTCTGCTATAACTGATGTTTTTATTGCTAACACTTTTGGGGGGAAAGTTTCCTTTATCATATTATTATTATCCAAGAATAAAAAAAAAAAAAAAAGATTCTCTCATTTTTTTATCACTCTGGATCTTTTTTTTTTCCTCTCACAAGGGGAGATAATACTCTAGCTAGAGAAATATCGGCTATGACAAATGATAACAATAATTAAATCAGTTAATATACTGTTTTAAGAGCACCTGTTTTGATATATCGATTCACTGGGTAAGGGCCGGTATTAACAAAATGTATAAGGATTTTTACGAGGCATCGCAGCCCAAGCCAAGAGCGCCAGCTTATGATCGTCGGAAAGTAATTGTACTTTTATTAACACGACTCGTGCTCAGGTATTGTCGAATACGCTTAACCACAGAGCGATTTTCTTTTTGAAGGACTTTTCTATAGTATTTCAAAGAATCTTGATTATAATGGTTTTTGTCGTGAGCTATTTAAGGTTACTTTACTTACTACGGTCAATGCCGGAAAAATCGAAGTATTTTATGTTGAATAAATTTACCCAATACTATGACCATTTTGACATGGTTAAGGTCGACGCTATTTTCTTATTATATCCCAACCTATTTCCTATTTCCGTTTGACTTCTAAATTTTGCAGTATACTTTCCAAATAACTAAAGAAAAATTAGTTCAATTTACTTTGTGTGTTTATTTCCGAAAGCGAGTGGAAGATAAAAGATAAGATGGATTGACATATGACTATGACAGATAAAAATAAAAAAAAAAATAGAGTGAAACAAAGACAGGTAGAGATATAGAGAGTGACAGAGAGGAAGAGAGAGAGAGAGAGAGAGAGAGAGAGAGAGAGAGAGAGAGAGAGAGAGAGAGAGAGAGAGAGAGAGAGAGAGAGAGAGAGAGAGAGAGAGATACAGACACACAGACCGACAGACATAGGTGTGCAGACAGACGCACCAATTTGTCCGAACGCCACTTCAATAAATCACTATCTTTGTCATAATGGCCGGCTCCCATGGCCTACAATGAAATCCCATCGCGATAATTATGGCGAGGAGTACACCGCACAATAGAGGAACTCGAATCTCATTTTGCGCTGCGACATGCTCCTCTGAGCGTGATATTAGTGGACTCTTGCCTCCTTGTTTCTCTGTTCTCTGTTGCTCTCACTATCTTTGTCTGTCTGCCTGTCGCTCTCTCTCTCCCTCTCTCTCTCTCTCTCTCTCTCTCTCTCTCTCTCTCTCTCTCTGCCTCTTCTCCCACTCCTTTCTCATTTCTCCGCTCTCTCTCTCTCTGTCTGTTTCTGTCTGTCTCCCCCCTTCTCTCTCTCTCTCTCTCTCTCTCTGCCCCTTCTCCCACTCCTTTCTCCTTTCTCTCTCTGTATGTTTCTGTCTGTTTCTCCCCCCCCCCCCCTTCTCTCTCTCTCTCTCTCTCTCTTTCTCTTTCTCTCTTTGCCCCTTCTCCCACCCTCCCTCCTTCTCTCTCTCTCTCTATCTATCTATCTCCTCAAGCCTCTCATTACCTATTTGTCTTAGACTTTCCCTGACTATCTCTCTGGCTCCCTGGCTTTATATTAGAGTCCATATGCCTCTCCTTCTCTGTTCTCTTCTACTTGTATTTCTTCTCCAACCGTTATTCTTTCTCTCATACACCCGCTTCATCTCTCCTGTCAATGTTACTTTATTTTTACCCCTCTCTCTCTATCTACCTCTACATTCCTTTGTTCTCTCTCTCTCTCTCTCCCTCTCCCTTCATCCACAATGGCTGTGATATAAGCCTCGCTTGAAGTAATTACTGCCAGTGTCTAGTCGATTGTTAAAGCCTAGGGTCAATTTTGTCTTGAATGAAACGCTCAGAGCTTCTGGTAGTTTGACTTTTATTGTGACATCGCAACGATCGATATATATGTCACATGTGGATATTTACGGAAGACAAATTGCCCGAAATTCATCTCCTCAGCAAGCCATCTAAATCTGCATGCCCGCTAGTTAAAACTGGAAGAATTTTCTCAACATGATAGACAAAATAATTTACAATTGAATTAAAATATTACTCATTCAGCACTGTAAAGACGTGAAAGAATTTGTATTTCCCTTCGAATAAACATTCTCCTTTTCAATTATCAATTTGTTTTTGTCGACTCTCGGAAATAAATTTCCCTTTTTTAACATTTTTTAAAAATTATGGCCTATAGTGGAAACAATAGCTAATTTTTCAATGCTGTTGGATTGTTTTCAACCACAATCCGATATTACTATGTAAGAGTTACAGTCCTTGCCCTTCTTACGGATTCTGTCCACCAGAGAGGATATAGACATAATTTATGTATGTATCCTCAATGAGTCCACCCTGCATGGGGTCTGACTGGCTTGGCGGGCTTGGTAGAGTTAGCACGGCGGGAGCTCGGGATTCATCTGACCAGAGCTCTAGGATAGATTATCTACCCTCGACTCTCTGGCCCGTCTCTGAGGCGCCCGAGCTACCCATGCTGCCGTCGTGAACGATCTCAGATTTAAATAGGGTTATCTTACCTTGTTGGGAGTTATGAAAAAAAATATCATTGATACCCATGATTAAGTCTGTGCTACCCATGTGAGCTGCCGCCGCGAACTATTTCAGATTTAGATAAGTAGGATCTATCTTACCTTGTTGGGAGTTGAAGAAAAAAGCCGATAATTGATACTCATGGTGTAGTCTACCCAGTTCTAATGATCTCGAATCGATAGCACGATAATTATCATCTTGAAAGTTGAAGAAAGTATAAAACGTTGAATCCACTGCCTGTCACGTAATGTTATAACCAAACCTACCAGTGTGAGATGACTATTTTGACAGCTATCTCTGAGCCTTATAAACGCTGTTGTCTGAATCCTAGTGGGTACCCGTTGACGCAAACGATATAATTATACAATTAATCTGATCTTCTTCAAGATAACATTCTTTGAAAACCACGCTCACATAACTTTTTTCTTCTTCTGATGTAGCCAATAAAAGAAAAAACGTCTGACATGTTTAACACAAGTTTGTATCTTTATCTAAGTTGTGTGGTAGTCTTTAAACCTTGTACCTCTTTTAAAGACCATAATTATTAAGATTCTGTGCAGATACAGTGTAATCTTAGTGTAACGTTTACTTTCCATTCTCACGCTGTTCTGTAATGAAACAGTTACATGAAAATCGATATCTCATTCAATCAGTTCATGATGATGGGGAAGGAGGCATCCCTAGCGACACATAGCTAGCTCAGTCAATGAAACGTTGGACTGGGACTAAGAATAAGAT
The DNA here is from genome assembly GCA_033675545.1 of Elysia crispata. Taxonomy (NCBI): domain Eukaryota; kingdom Metazoa; phylum Mollusca; class Gastropoda; family Plakobranchidae; genus Elysia; species Elysia crispata. The sequence continues at coordinate 271,916 of JAWDGP010007194.1, read as the reverse complement.
GACTTTAAGTACTGGTACGATTCGTAACTGGGTCACCTGGGTGTAACCGGTCCATGGGAAACAAGTTACGGGCTTGAAGCACACCGAGTTGCAAAATACTAAAGACTATAGGGCTGTTAGGTTACCAAAAAAAAAACCAAAAAAACTTACGTTTTTAGCCTTCTCTGAAAACTAACTATACGGCGATACAAAATACTATAAAGGCTGTAGGGCTGTTAGGTTACCAAAAAAAAAAAAAACCCTTACGTTTATAGTCTTCTCCTCTGAAAAGAAACTATACGGCGATACAAAATACTAAAGACTGCATCGGAGCGGTTAGCCCCCTCCCCCCCCAAAAAAAAAAAATGCGTTTCTATTCTTCTCTGAAAAGAAACTGTGCGGCGATAAAAAATGCTAAAGACTAGAATAGGCTAGGGCTGTTAGGTTGCCTAAAAAGAATAGATTAATTCCTATTATTCCCTAAACAAACTAGTGTACCTGGGTAGAGCTGTTCAGGCCTAGATTCTTAATGTGTTTATGGAATCATCTGAAGTAGTTTTAGTTAAACATTGACATTTAATCTTGTCTGTGTGTTTGTACGTGGGGGTGGGGAAAAAAAAAGGGGGGGGGGGGCGCAACGTGTGAAGATGTTTCTGAAGTAATTAATAGGAAAATTTGATTGATTGATTGATTGATTGATTGTGTTTTTACTTGGCGGATCTGAAAGAAAGGGTCAATGGCGATGATAAACGTCTGTGTTTTATAACGTCTTAACTGACGTTAACCATGTACCAGTTTACCGCAAATAGATCAGCTCACTTTAAAATCAAAACAAAAAGATGAAGTATTTTTGTAAGAAACAACGTTGAGGACTTACATTTCTCTCGGCCATTAGGGCTACGGTGTGTATGATATAAATCATTGCGCCTGTTGTTTTATTAAGAATAAAAAAAATTAAGTTTGGTTTCTATGTGTTGCAAGGCAACTAGTAATATTATTATGCTGGTAAATTGGAACATGTTACGGCTTTAGCTTTAAATTACACTTTCTTTTTTATTGTTGTTTTTGACACTATCTAGAATAATAAATGATTCAGTAGTAAGAGAAGTTGGATATTCTTTTTTCTGTCTCTCTCTCTCTCTCTCTCTCTCTCTCTCTCTCTCTCTCTCTCTCTCTCTCTCCCACTCCCCCGCCCCCTCTCCCACTCACTCCATTATTTGTACAGCAATGAAATCCCTCAATTTTCGACTCTAAGACACTCCCCCGCCCTCCCCCGCCCTTAACCTCTCCACTCACACTATCAATACCCTCTTTACCCTTCTGCTTCCACCCTCAAACTATTCTGAAACGCCTCACCCCCCCCCCCCCCCCAATCCTTCCTCTTGAGCGGGGAGGCCGTGTGTTTGTAATACATCTCCAAGACATTTGTGATTTTATCACCACACGATTCTCGGCAGCCCTGCAACTTGAGAAGATTTCAAACGCTCACCCGAGACCTCTGATCGTGTTCTTTCTTTTTTTAGTTTGTTTTTTTCCCCCCCCACTGTGAGTTCCTGGTCTTTGCTCTTTTTTCTTTACAATAAAATTACCCCAGGATCACCCGTCTCCTATTTTACCTTCCATCAAGTTTCCTAAATTATTCTTTTATTGGCTTTAAGTGCTATATCAGGCACCGCTTTTGGCGAAGGCTGCACTCAAGTTTTATTCAGAGTTCAAATTCAGGTTTAATGGCATGATCACGGTTTTTAGAGCGGTGTTGTATGTATCATACGACGTGTTGAAATATGAGAGGCATGTGTGCGTGAATCTTTAAATCTTATTCTGCTTTATGTCTGTCCACTGGTCTCTATCATCTGTCTGTTACCATGCGTGTTTATTTGTATAATGTGTATGGATACTCTTCTCTCTATCTCTCTCCTCTCTCTCTATCTCTTTCCTTTCTCTCTATCTGTCTATCTATCTATCTACCTATCTGTTTACCCCTCTCTCTCTCTATCTATCTAATCTGCTTATCTCTCTCTATCTATCTGCATATCTCTCTCTCTCTCTCTCTGTCTGCCTATTCCTTTCTCTCTCTCTCTCTATCTTTCTCTCTCTCTCTCTCTCTCTCTCTCTCTCTCTCTCTCTCTCTCTCTCTGTTCCTCTTTTCTTGTTACTCCTAATCTCAGAACTCTCCCCCAAAATTTCAATTAAATCAACCATGTCTTATGCTGCACGAAGAAACCGTCATTTTCAATTGTGGTCCCTCAAATTCTCTCTCTCTCTCTCTCTCTCTCTCTCTCTCTCTCTCTCTCTCTCTCTCTCTCTCTCTCTCTCTCTCTCTCTCTCTCTCTCTCTCTCTCTCTCTCTCTTCACTTCTCTTCTTTCTATCATTCTATTTTCTTTTCTCACCTCTCTTATCTCTGCGATATTGTTTCGCCAGTAGAAAGCGCCTAGCGTTGAACAATACTAAGCCTCTTTATACAAGCCTCTAGAGCTGACAATGAATTGTGTTTTTATATTCCCGCAACCTTTGTGTTTTATAACGCGATTATTGATTCGATTTTTGCACCCAAACTTTTCTCTTAAACAATGCAATACATTTTCAACTGGAGGTTTGACGAGCCAGCAATCTTGTATTATATAATAATTATTGTTTTACCTTTCCACTACCGCTTCACCTTCTGTCTTTCCCATTAATTTTCTCTGTCTCTGTCTGTCTGTCTCTCTTTCTCCCTCCCCCCCCCCCTCTCTCTCTCTCCCACTGTCACTTTCTTTTTCTTACTTTCTCTCTTTTCCTCTTTATGTCTCTCTCCTATTCTCTCTTCTATGTCCCATCCTCCTTCTCCCTCTCTGCCTCTGTTTCTTTGTCTTTTCATCTCTCTAATTCTTCATTAATGTATGTTTGTTTCAATGTTTGTCTGTCTTCCACTCTTTTTTCTCTCTATCTCTTTCTCTCTCCTTCTCTATCTCTGTCTTTTTTTTATATCTCCATCTATCTATCTAACTACCAATCTTTTCGACTTATATATCTATCCATCGTACGATCTATCTATATCTTCGTTTCCCATATCTGTAAGCACCTGTTTCTGTCTTTTTTCTCCAATGTTTCTTAAGCAATCAGAATCAGTTTTAGCTTTCCCCATTCGCACTTTTTTTAATTTCTTATAATTATTATTTGTTGCCTTATTTAGCCCTCTCTCCATCTTCACCTTTTTTCCTTTCTTCTTTTATTTATTTTTTTTCTTGGTCGGAGAGCCTGGCTGCGACAGGCTTTCTGAGACCAGTTAATGAAACCACGAACAAAGACTTAGGCCTCACTATTCGAGCTAACTTTAAACGGCAAGAGACGAGCCGGCAAACACACAATGAAAGCCAGCCTCATATTAACTACCAAGACTTTATTGCTTTTAGAAAAACCCTGGAGATGACCGGTGAAACGAGATGGATTTAGTAATTTCTTTCTTGTTGAAGTCTTTGTATTAAACCAAGCCACCAGTGCACTGTGTGTACTTAAAATGAAATTTTACACGGCTTTTTTTTTCTCCACTTTATTTTTATAGACTTTTATAACTTGACGGCTCTACGGTCGCGTTTCAAAGTGTATATTTCGATTTAGCTTTTAAGATCAGTGTGTCGGGAATTTAGGTTCTTACAATCAGTTTTACAAGACTTACATTTCTTGAAGAATATTTTTTGAAACAGACCACAATTTCTCGTTTATTAAGTTATTGGTGGATTCTGTTACTAGAGATCTGACACCGTTATCACACTAAATTGCATGCTGTCTGCCGAATTCCTCCTTTTTTTTTTCTCACTCCAACGCTGTACCGGATGAGCTATTCAGGTACTCCCATCATCTTTCAGTACTGTCTATAAAAACATATTCGATTACAGTTGAGTGAAAGTTCCAGATCAGAGACCGCTGGACGATACCGATACTGCTGTATAGGACGTGCGCCGGGACGGTGACTCCACGTCACCGTTTAAGGTGCTCCTGACGTAGCTGTGACTCGTCAAGGTGCCTGGGACGTAAGGTTTGCCGACTTGCAGATGATTCCATCTCACCGTTTAGCGTGCTATTGACGTAGCTGTGACTCGTCAAGATACCCGGAACGTAAGGTTTGCCGACTCGCAGATGATTCCATCTCACCGTTTAGCGTGCTACTGACGTAGCTGTGACTCGTCAAGGCACCCGGAACGTAAGGTTTGCCGAGTTGCAGATGATTCCATCTCACCGTTTAGGGTGCTCCTGACGTAGCTGTGACTCGTCAAGGTACCCGGAACGTAAGGTTTGCCGACTTGCAGATGATTCCATCTCACCGTTTAGCGTGCTACTGACGTAGCTGTGACTCGTCAAGGTACCCGGAACGTAAGGTTTGCCGACTCGCAGATGATTCCATCTCACCGTTTAGCGTGCTACTGACGTAGCTGTGACTCGCCAAGGTACCCGGAACGTAAGGTTTGCCGACTCGCAGATGATTCCATCTCACCGTTTAGGGTGCTCCTGACGTAGCTGTGACTCGTCAAGGCACTTGGGGCGTAAGGTTTACTGACTTGCAAATGATTCCATATCACCGTTTAGGGTGCTCCTGACGTAGCCGTCACTCGTCAAGGTACCTGGAACGTAAGGTTTGCCGACTTGCAGGTGATTCCACATCACCGTTTAGCGTGCTACTGACGTAGCTGTGACTCATTGCGAGACTTTTATTGTAAAGTTTTCAGACCGGATAGAGTTTAAACGTAAAAAGTAACTCACCTACCCTTTGTCAAAATTGCTTTGATATTCAGTGAAACGCCCGGCCCTGCTTCGTCCACCGATAGTCAGAGTATCGAGGATTTGCAGAGCACTTTTACTAGCAATGAGAAATGTACACTTTGGGATCTGCAGACCACTTTTACCAGCAATGGGAAATGTCCACTTTGGGGTCTGCAGAGCACTGTTACCAGCAATGTTAAACGTCCACTTTGGAATCTGCAGATACTTTTACCAGCAATGTAAAATGTCCTATTTGGGATCTGCAGAACACTGTTACCAGCAATGTGATATGTCCAATTTGGAATCTGGAGTACTTTTACCAACAATGTGAAATGTCCACTTTAGAATCTGCAGAGTACTTTTAACAACAATGTGAAATGTCCTATTTGGGATCTGCAGACTGCCAAACTAATTCCCTGATTAAAGCACTTAAAATCATGTGCAGGAAACTTCCTTCTCACCAAGGCAACAGTCGCCTTGAATGTTTTTTGAGTTGCCTCGCCCGACGGAGGTGTATGTTATATTAAAGGGGAAAAGGGTACCTAGAATCTGTGTGTCATATGACGAAGCTTTATTGATACTTTCAATCACTTAATTGGAGTACTACTAGTACAATCATTACGTCCATGTTTTACATCATCTGACTTCAGCACGGAGCGGTATGTATGGGGAGGGAGAGGGAGGACTGGTGGGGAATGAGGAAAAGGAGTAGCAGTGGGAGCGTTGAAATAGAGAGAGAAGGCAACACTGTGTGTGTTTGAGAATCACGATCCGTCAATGAAAGAGTTGGGTTCAATTATTTACTTTCTAGGTGGCTGTCGAAGAGCAGCTATAATGGTTCAGCTTGAAACTAAATGCGCTCTTCACTGCATTATTTGTATTTTTCTGTTTGAAACATGTTTGTAGAAAGTAAGGAAAGAATGAGATTGGAGGAAGGAGAACAGTTTGATTGTATGTAATTTAGAGATCTGCGTGCATTGAAATCAATGGAAATTTTACACTCACTGGATATATCTATGTATGTATATCTATGTGTATGTCTGTTCGTCTGTCTCTCTCACTCTCGCTTTCTCTTTTTCATACTCTCTAGTAATGTCTTTATCTCTCTCTCTCTCTCTCTCTCTCTCTCTCTCTCTCTCTCTCTCTCTCTCTCTTTCTTTTTCTCTTTCTCTCTCTAATCTTCTCCTCCGCTCCCCCCCCCCCCGCCAAATCCCCTCTTCTTGACCACCTCTAGAGCCACCAAGTTTAAAAAGGCAACTCCTGACCTTGGGCCCAATCTGTGTAAAATGAATCATGCCTCAGAAATGTGACTTGTTGTAACGTCAGAATAATATTAAGAGAGGTTTATGCTTTATAATTATTTGACACCGAAAGATGTTCAGGTTGCCAAGAGGGGAGAGAGAGAGAGAGAGAGAGAGAGAGAGAGAGAGAGAGAGAGAGAGAGAGAGAGAGAGAGAGAGAGAGAGAGAGAGAGAGAGAAGAGGGAGGAAGGGGGATAGAGAGATGTATAGACAGATAGATCAGAGAGCATATTACAGACCGACAAATTGATCAGGAGACATAAAGCCACACAGACAAAGAGAAAAGGCAAGAAGGACAGGCTAATGGCGATCAAATAGATAGTTGGCGAGAAAGAGAGAGAGAAAGGGAGAGAGAGAGAGAGAGAGAGAGAGAGAGAGAGAGAGAGAGAGAGAGAGTAGTGGGAGGAGGAGAAAGAGGAAGAGCGAAGTCTCACTCTCAATTCTTAATGTTTTGTCCCGTTCCAATTTTTTTTAATAAAAAAAAGGGAAAAAATTTAAAAAAAAGAGACAGAGGCAAAACACGCTTATTGCTGCTTTGAAATTTCTAAAGCCGCTTCCATCGCCCAAAGCATATAAAAATCTACCATTGTTCGAATGCTGTCTTATAAATTTTGAAGTTTCGTATTGATTTTCATTCTTAGATTAACACAAAAGCACTTGGTTGTGAATTATGGAGTACTTCAGGGTAGAGCTACTAGTGTTTAGATGTACAGAGAGTGGTTTATTATGAAATCTCTATGTATTGTTGAAATAAAAACCTAGAGCTAAGTGTGGTACTTGGAGAAGGCCCTGGATTTTGATTGTCCGTGGAGCTTTGGAAATAATTATTTGATCGCGTTGTTTGTTCGTGTGTTTCCTCCGGAGACAAAGCTTGCAGAAGATGGGAGTTGAAGGTTACGCTCTGCGCAGGCGCCTCTCGGTGAATATTTGAAATCTGCCTTTGTCGTCACCAGGCCGACACGCACTTTAAAGTTCTGCTGGTCTTGTAAGAGAATCTAATAAAAGAGTTGGAGATTGGGAAATAATTTGAGGAGCTTTTCATATATATTATTTATATATATATATATGAGGGGGTTCCATGATGAAAGGCACTTAACGACATTTCCAGATGCCGAGAGAAGTGTTAAAACTGAGTTGATTGTTGTTGTTGTTGTTGTTGTTGTTGTTGTTGTTGTTGTTGTTGTTGTTGTTGTTTTTGTTTTTGTATTTGAACTTGCTTTAGTTAGGTTTAGTACTATCGTCATGGCTATGTCTGGCGCAACATTTTTTTTTCTGATTGAGACTGCAAAGATGAACATACTGGTTACTGTTCAAAACAGAAACAAAAATACAAAATTAAATGAAATTTAAAAAAAATGAATATTACGTCCCTCTGCACTGAATCCTACATAATAATGTATAATATTTTTGTCTTTGACAATATGTAGCAATACTCCAATCAGGTGAGAAGTAGGACTATTATGTCATTTTTGGTTCTAAACGATATGAGATTTATAACGGTCGGTCTTTTATTCTTCAAAGCTACCTTATCTGTTCTATCAAGTTTTGACTTTCTACACAGCACACAACTGCCAACAATATTTTCGTGAGCTTTCAGACTTTTCTATATATTATTCACACTTTTTTTTTTACTGATCAGCACAAATTGTGCATTGTTTAGGACCAACCATTAATTTATTCTAAGGAAAAGTGACTTCATAACTTATTCCCATTAAAACGGCCCAAGTGTAGCAGGTATAAACACATTGAGACTTCACGATACCCAAGACCTTAAAACTGGCTACCTTAAAATTGAAAGGCTTTATTAAATGAAAAGATTTATAATTTAATCGAAAAAAAAACCCCACAACAACAATGGACTGTGAAGAGGACAGGCGGTTAACATGCCTGTGTATGTAATAGTAACTTGTACCCAGATCAACATCGACCTGAAATCTTTCAATCCTAACATATTCTTGACACATGAATAATGCAAACATAAAAAGTTTCTGGTCAGATTCGAACTGTGGGGAAGAAAGCCACGGCGTTTACAAGGGAAGGCTGGCCAGATTTAGGTTAAAGAAAAGACGTTTATTGTTTTAATATGAAATTTTCACTTCATTTGCTGGAGGAAATATTTTGGTACATTAGGGGAGCCTAGCTTGCTAAGAGCCTTCGATAGAGAAGTAAAGAGCGAGGGGGGGAAACTGAGAGAAAGAGAGAGAGAGAGAGAGAGGGGGGGGGGGAGGGAGGGAGGAGGAGGAGGAAAGGGGTGCGGGAGGGGGAGAAACACAAACACGCAGAGAACATGTAGGTGCGTGAGACGGCGACAGAAAGAATCTGATGTAGAAAAGATAAACAAAATATACTAGTTACTCTCAAAATATTTTGAGTATCGTAAAACAAAGGTTTTGTACACGGTGAAGCCGAAATAATTTTTTTTCCGATATCATTTTTTCTAAAAGTTACCATGGATAAGCCTAAAAAGTATTTTTTTTCATTTTCTAAAAAGTTTGCATTTCATTTCGGTTTATCGGCGCTCTACTAGTTGTGTGTGTTTGTGTGTGAGAGAGAGAGAGAGAGAGAGAGAGAGAGAGAGAGAGAGAGAGAGAGAGAGAGAGAGAGAGAGAGAGAGAGAGAGAGAGAGAGAGAGAGAGAGAGAGAGAGAGAGAGAAAGAGAGACGAAGATGGGGGAGGTGGAGGTGGGGGCAAGAAATTCTTCTCCAATGAGAAGCAGGGAGCAGGGAGATAAAATTATCGCGCTCAGTTTCCCCAGAAGCGTTTCTCTCCCTTCCTGCTCCTCTTTACCCCTAACTCTAATGCCTAACCCTTTAGTGACCTCTGGTGGGAAGAAGGCAGGTGTGACACTGGGGGGTAGCCTCGTTAATTGGATCAATTAATTGACAACAGGCGTCCCTTTCAGTCACATGACTGTCCGTCTCTGTCTGTCTCTCTCTCGTTCTGCCTGTCCTGTCCGCCTGTAATTGGACCGATCCCTGTGTCCGAATTGCCTGGCCCAATTGACCCTTCGCTGTCTGGTTGTCCAGTTGTAACGGTTAGTAAGTTGCGAAGATGGTTGTGTGGTTACAGCGTGTGATGCTAAAGGTGTGTGTGTGTGTTTTGGATTAAAAAGGGGGTGGGAGGGTGGGGGGAGCTGTTTATTCTATCGTAAGTGTATGTGCGTGAGATACATGAGGTTGATAATTATACGCAGTAAGGGCAGACTACAACTCTTTTGAATGGCACTGAACTGTGAACAGGATCAGTCTAACTGGGGCACCGATATTAAACTTACAAAAGGTTGTTGATGTAGTTGTTGCCATTATTATTATTATCATTAATAGTAGTAGTAGTAGTCGTAGAAGTAGTAATAGTAGTAATAGTAGTAATAGTAGTAGTAGTAGTAGTAGTAGCAGTAGTAGTAGTAGTAGTAGTAGTAGTAGTAGTAGTAGTAGTAGTAGTAGTAGTAGTAGTAGTAGTAGTAGTAGTAGTAGTAGTAGTAGTAGTAGTAGTAGTAGTAGTAGTAGTAGTAGTATCCCTATTCTCCACATCCATTATAATTATACGATCATACTTTTAATTTTTTCCCCCCCACTTACTCTCCTGTCCTTTCCAAGCAAACACACACACTCATCGATATGTTTGATCGTAAGTGAGCACATTTAGTACAAGGAATAGGAAAGGAAAGTGTGACGTCACTTATGGATGGTTCTAAACAAGTTGAGAACGGTAGAAAACAAACGGCATTACCTCTTATCGCAGTGACTGTTGTCCACTCAACATAATGGGACCTACTCAGTGCAAGACTGCTCCAAGTCATAAACTCTTTTATTAATGCACTTAGATCACTCTTGCTATTTGAGAAGTCAATGATGATAAGAATAGTTGGCTTATTATGTAGAATCTAAACCTATTTAGAGATTATTCTTTTAAAGTTTATTATCACGTAGAGTTAAATAAAGTTAAATAAATGCGCAGCTATGAATTCCCGAAAGGCAGTGCATTCACCATGTTGCACTTAATGCGGTTATTCGCGAGTCTTCTTATATGCGTTTGAACGGATCCTTAAAATAGATTTGGAAACTACAGAAACAGTCCATTTATTTCCCCTATTTTTAAGATGTATAGAACCATTTCCCCTATTTGTAAGATTTGTAGAACCATTTCCCCTATTTATAAGATGTGCAGAACCATTTCCCCTATTTATAAGATGTGTAGAACCATTTCCCCCTATTTATAAGATGTGTAGAACCATTTCCCCCTATTTATAAGATGTGCAGAACCATTTCCCCTATTTATAAGATGTGCAGAATCATTTCCTCTATTTATAAGATGTGTAGAACCATTTCCCCCTATTTATAAGATGTGTAGAACCATTTCCCCCTATTTATAAGATGTGTAGAACCATTTCCCCTATTTATAAGATGTGCAGAACCATTTCCCCTATTTATAAGATGTGTAGAACTGAAGAGAAACTGCCAGGCCTAAATATCGCGGCGTTTCCCCCCAGTTGTATTGTCCCAGCGACGGTATACCGCAAGTCGTTGTGTAGAATAACAATTAGGATAATTAGGAGTGTAGCTGTTGGCGTAGGGGATTAGAGCTGACGGCAGCGTTGTGGATTTAGACAGTCGTGTGTGTGTGTGTGTTTGTGCTTGTGTGTTGAAAAAAATACAAGTGGAAGGAGGGGGAAAGGCGGAAGATTGTGTGTGTGTGTGTGAGAATAGAAAAAAAGAAGGGGGAAAAAGGGGGGGGGGGGGAGACTTTAAGGTATTTACCTTTTAGGAATAATTCTTGTGTGGGGACAAAGAAAGCAGGTTCTGGTATTTTAATGAGGTGTAAGCGTGTCATATTTCCTGAACCTTTCTTGCCTCCACTCTCATGGAAATATGCAAATGAGGTCTGATAATCACCTTTAATCAGCCTGGAGCCATTATAATCTTCATTACGACATAATGAACAAAGGTCGTCTTCTTTGGCGCTTGGGTGGGTAGGAAATGGGAATTACTTAGAGTTATTTAATAACCGTATTGCTCTCTGTGTTTATAATCAATTATATTATAATTAATTTGTTTATCATTGTTTCTTCTTGCACTCTATGTATTCGCAGATGATGTCTATCTCTGGATACGTGCAGATCAGAACGTTGACAGCTTGTCGATAAGGAAGCCCAGGTCTTGTTTAATTTGCTGGAGTAGCTAGCTCACCCGAGTGGGCCAAAAATATTTTTTTTAACAGACACAGCAGTTGTGAGTATTAATGTGAAGTAAAATTGTGGTTTTATTTTTTTTTAATTATTTTCAAAATTTTCAGGTTGGTTTTACTGGTCAAAGTGTGCCTATTTGTGCTCTGCTAGGCTTGTACTTCGGCTTTCATTATTTACTATACCTAGTCTTGACGACAATCTCTCTCTCTCTCTCTGTCTCTCTCTCTATCCATCTATCTATCCATCTTTCTATCTATCTTTCTATCTATCTATCTATCTATCTCATAATTTATTTCATATTTTATTGCTTTGTTTTCATATTTTTTTCAATTACTTTGTGATGGATCGTATTCTGCCTCTCATCTTTCTTTCTCGCTGCCTCTTTTTTTGTGTACTTAACTACCTAGATCTACCTATCTGTCTCTCAGCTTATCTCCCTCTGGCTGTCTCTTTACTATCTGTATTTGAGATCCATGACTTATTTTTTTTTTCTGTTTGGTCTCCGCGCACTAAGTTTTCTTGACCTTAATCTTGTGGCGAACGAAAAAGAATGTTGGTTGATTGATACTACTGCTGTACATAATCAGTGTCCTGTTAGGCTTTAGGTACACGTTAATCCATTCACCCTGATAATATTACAAAAATGCCGACCCCTCTCTTTCTCTCTCTCTCTCTCTCTCTCTCTCTCTCTCTCTCTCTCTCTCTCTCTCTCTCTCTCTCTCTCTCTCTCTCTCTCTCTCTCTCTCTCTCTCTCTGGAACGTAATAAGTCATTTTCTGTTTCTGTCATTCTCTCGGTTATGCTCTCTATTATTTCCCCAACTGCCACCCCCCCCCCCCTCCTCATCTCTCTCTCTCTCTGTCTCTCTCTCTCTCTCTCTCTCTCTCTCTCTCTCTCTCTCTCTCTCTCTCTCTCTCTCTCTCTCTCTCTCTCTCTCTCTCTCTTTCTCTCTCAATTTTTTTTTAACCAGTGGGAGTTCAGCGTTAAAGTAGGTTTGTAATGTTTGCCTTATTTCAAATATTCTTCATTTTTTTTTTTTTTAAGTTTTCCTAAAACGTCTTCACAGAAAACTGAGTCAGCTCACAGCATCGATTAGTGAGAACAGACCTTGGCTCTAAAACATCACCTGCTTACTCTTAAGACCTACCTCCATCTTTCCTGAGTGCCATCACTGCGGCGGATGTAGTTGCAAGCTATAGATCAATTCTAAGCCTGTGAGTGTCGTATGAAATGATGTTAGAGCCTAGATGCCATGGCTCTCTATCATATCATTACTGGTGGTGGAAGCTCACACAGACTATCAGCAGCGGATTTAGAGTTCCCCGCTACTGAAGGCACTTAGCTCAGGCCTAAGATGTATGAAGGAGATCTTTGGATTGAGCTGGCTTCACTAGCGTGTCCAAATTCATTAGAGGTTATTGGTTCAGTTTGTCCGCTCTATCTACTGTGTCTCTAGCGCTCCGGTTATAGTGCTTTCCTGTCACCTTGTGAACTTTCTCTCTCTCTCTCTCTCTCTCTCTCTCTCTCTCTCTCTCTCTCTCTCTCTCTCTCTCTCTCTCTCTCTCTCTCTCTCTCTCTCTCTCTCTGTCTCTCTCACTTTCTCTCTGTAACTCTTTTTCTCTCACTCACTCCTAGTGATCTTAATCGTTTTACTTCGCGTCTCTTCCTACAGCTATTCTCTTTGTAATTTTGCCCCTGTGCCAGTCTTAGCCCCCTGTCAGTCTATCTCTATGTCTATCTATTCGTCTAACTGTCTATCCATTTATATCTCTCTCTCTCTTATCTTCAAACTATATCTATCTATCTATCTATCTATCTATCTATCTATCTATCTATCTATCTATTTATCTATCTAGCTATCTATTCACCCATCTATCTATCTATTTATCTATCTATCTATCTATCTATTTATCTATCTATCTATCTGAGACTTTCTTCCCGAAAGTTCGATTGAAACTAAAATCATTTCCGAGACTTGAGTGTTGAGGTATGAAAATATAGCTTGTAGTTGTACCCAAATGTCAAAGTTTTAGCGCTTCTAAAGATTGAAAAAAGGCAAAATCTCTCGTTGTCGGTTAAAGTTTTCGTATGCACCTTATTATTTGTTTTATTCGATGTAATATTGTCACATCAGTGGCATTTTGTAGTGAAATACGTCGACTTAAGGAACAAGAGGGGAGAGAAATGAAGGAGACGAGAGAGGCAGATGTAGGCAGAAACAGGAGTGCAACAGACAGAATAGACAGGGAAAAAGAGAGAGAGAGCACTTTTTTGCAAAAGAATAATTAATGTAGGAGGAAGAACTTTTTTTTTTCAATCAGCAAAGTTTGATTCACTGTTCCGTGGTGTCTATTTCTCTGTCCCTGTTCCTCCCGATTTCAAAATTGGCTTTTCCTTTCTCTCTCTCTCTCTCTCTCTCTCTCTCTCTCTCTCTCTCTCTCTCTCTCTCTCTCTCTCTCTCTCTCTCTCTCTCTCTCTCTCTCTCTCTCTCTCTGTCTGTCTGTCTTTCTCTATCTCTCTCTCTCTTTCTCTCTCTCTCTCTCATTGCCTATCTCCCTCTCTTGTATCTTATTCCGTTATCTCTAAATGCCATCTACATTTCCTGTTATTCCGAAATAGCTGTCCACTCCTCTAAAGCCTTTAAAGAAATTGCAGTCTTGTAGACTTGAAAGCTCCGGACTTCTATTTTTTGCTCTTATTACAGAAAAAATTTTCTTGTCTCTTTCTTTTTTGTGTTACTGAAATAGGGAGATGTTTTGAGAATTTTCCTCACGATTCTTGTGGTAAAAGTTTAACAGCAACATATGAAATAAAACTATATACATTTTTTTTTTGTTTCTATGTTTGAACAGGGAGCTGTGAATCGTTAACTGTTTTTAAACATTTAGATGAACGATCCTAAATTTATACTGCTTGCCTTTGTTCACACTTGCAAGTATATTTTGTTGCTGTTGGTAGAACAAATCTCGTGAATGTAGTTTAGAAAACCATTTTCTCAATATGCCAATATATTTTTCTCTCACATTCTTCTAGTCAAGACAGATCTTCGAAACTGATCTTTTTTTAAGATATGATAGACTAACCGCATGGTAGACCCCATCAACAACTTGACCCTCGCGTTTTGTTACATCAGCATCAGGCCCCCGTCGGGTACAGAGGAACTGTATAAATGTATCGTATGCTCCATATACGGCGTGGGTCAGATCTGAACCGGATAATCGATAGAGGTCTCAGTTTCGGTGCTGACCTAGACTGCCACCAAATCCTCCCTTTCAACCCCCCCCCCCCCCCCCCCCACCAACCCACAAAAAAAAAAAAAAAAAAAAAAACCCACACACTCCCCCACACACGCACACACTCCCCCACACACCCACGCCCACCTACACACTCCCCCACCCTCCCACACATACCCACACACTCCCCCACACACCCACACACTCACATACACCCACACACTCCCCCACACATCCACATCCACACACTCCCCGACACACCCACATACATCCACACACTCCCCCACACACCCACATACACCCACACACTCCCCCACACACCCACACACACCCACCCTGTACGTCAGCTGATGTTTGCTCGTGCTAAATTAGATATCGAATGTGACACACGATTTATGACAGGAAAGGCGATCCGCTTCAAGTTTCATCTTTGACGTTTTGAAAAAAAGAGCCGTGAACTCAGGAAATATGATTTGAATGGTGATTTCGGCTCAGTCGGTAAAGTGTTAAAGGTTCCAGTATCGAAACTTGGGTGTGGGTTGTGTGATATGAGGAGGATGTTGAGATCGGATCTTACGGGGAATTGCTCTGTCCTTGGTTTGACAAGAGATATCTCCGTAGAGAAGTCTCTTGTCAAACCAAAGGGCTTCCTAAAATACAGGCCAAGTCACCGAAGTGAACAAACTTTTGCATGTTTGAGTTATAATGATCTGTTTCTTTTTACTTTCGGGTATAGCTAGGACATATTTGTACTCAGACGCACTTATATTTCAGCCTGCAGGCCTACACAACTAATATCTAACTGTCTTAACTCTGTCAAATAGTTAGATGATATAGCTCACTTTTACACCTACTGCAAACGTTTGTTCACTTCGGTGACTTGGACTGTATTTTAGGAAGCCTCGGTGGACAGCCATGCGGACGGGAAATATTTGTGGATTTTCATATGGCACCTGAATTAATTCTCTAAATTGAATGCCTCTGAAACATCCGAAAACTGGGATTTAATTAAAAAAAAAAACGATAAGATTTTGATCAGCAGACTTCCTTACCGAAAGCCTCATAATAATTCTGTTAAAAATTAAAGCACATAATTATAAAAAGAACAGAAGAAGGCAAATCTTTCCCTGGAGCCGAAAGGTCTCACTCTGACCTGCACCATGTTCTCGAAATAGACTCGGTACTATCCAATAATGCAGAGGGGGGGAATGATTGTGAAACAAGGCCGTAATATATTATATTCCAAGCCACGGGTGAAATCACCAAATTTAATCTAATGTCGGCGTTTGATTCAATCATTTCTGGTCCCGCGGAAATATTAGCGATCCAAGAAACCAGTGTTATTAATACTAAACCCGCAGCACGCATGCGTGATAGATGTGACATCCGGCAGTGATTTATGACCAGGTCACAGCAGCCGAGCAGTCACGGCAAGGCCCACGTCTGGAATTGGATCTTAAATTGCACGACAGCCTGTTTGACAATCGATATGTCTGTCTGTCTGTCTGTCAATCTTGTGTATTATACGCCTGTGCGTTTGCGAGTACGTCCGAAGTGTGTGTGTGTGTGTGTGTGTGTGTCTTCTCGTCTCTCCGCAATTATTATTATTTTTTTTTTAATGTGAATAGTAATAGAATCTTTCATGCAAATCGCGTCATATCCTTTGAATCAATGTGGCTCTGTTATACTCGGTATATATGTAATGTTTTAAGAACTCAGTAATTACAGTGTTTATACCTCTTCCACTACATTAAATTTTAATCTTCATCTTTTTTACATATTTAGAGTTTCAGTAGAAATAAATAAATGATAGGCACTGCACCAGCTCGGTCGTGCTAAAGTTCACGTTCTAGATCTATTTATATCTTTGCATAGTTTATAGTCTATCTTGACTCGGACATGGTCAGTGCATTCACAAACTCTTGAGCACAATCAGGCTTGTGCATCGATTCAAAGCAATCAAAGAATCTTAATTCGTTTCGAGGTAATTTTTGTCAGGACTTATTGTCAGTTAATGTACTTTCCGCGGTTAATAGAACCCAAGATGTCTTTGCTTTGTATCGAACAAAATAATCTTTGTTGGGCAGGGCGAGACTTGTGAGATGTAGCCACACCTTAACCCTCGAAGGTGTGAGGATTGAACCTGCGGGATAAATTCTCCTTGTAAATATCAGGGTGGACCTTCTTGCCCCTTGGCCACCGGGATTTATTTCATTAATGAGGATTTTCTTAGCTGTTAGTTGATTTTACGACGATAACACGGCGTGTTGGTGATATCTTGGTGACGTTTCAGCTCTGGATAATTTGACGTTATTTTACTTTCCCTGTGATGAAGGGAGCTAGAGATAGATAGATAGATAGATAGATAGATAGAGAGAGAGAGAGAGAGAGAGAGAGAGAGAGAGAGAGAGAGAGAGAGAGAGAAGGGGTAGGTAGGATGAGAACAGATTCATTTTTTATATTAAGATACAGAAATGTAAAGATGGAAAAAAAAAAGAAAGATAAGGATAGACAAATACAGAGAAAGCGAGAGAGAGAGAGAGAGAGAGAGAGAGAGAGAGAGAGAGAGAGAGAGAGAGAGAGAGAGAGAGAGAGAGAGTAATCAGAGGAGAGCACTGCATTATACAGAGAGCAGCTCTTACGAGGATCATACGTGAGGCTCACAGGCTTTGCCCACCACTCACTTAGATCAAGAGCCGTCACCGCGGTAAAATCATTCTAATTTTACGTCCCCTAAGCCTCTCATAGAGGCTCCCTACGAAGTGTCGTTTCTTCAAATAGCAATACCATCAGCTGCTGTACTTCTTGATGATGATGATGATGATCATCATCATCATCATCGTCGTCGTCGACCTCATCTCCATCTTCTTTTTATGAGATCTTACTAGTTTGGTGATCAAACCCACCTGAATTCTTCAAGAGTTCGTAACAGGCTCATGAAGTTTTGAAGATGCAAAATTAGTACTGCTGCGGTGCCATGTTATGCTAATCCTGTTTTCATTTGTCTAACATTCTTTTCTTTACTTATTTTTTTTTTTTTCCTCTATGTTCCTGCCGCTGGATTGACTTTTCCCTGTGAAGTATCTTGGGCGGTTATGTCTTACATTTCTCTTGATGTATAATTTTATTTTGTTACCTCTTTTCTTCTTTCAACACTTTTGTTTTCAACTTTCTTAATTCATGTTTTTTTATAGAAAAAAATGGAGCTACCTTAATTATTAATACTATGAGTATCAAGCTTCCTAAGAAACTGACGTGAAGATTCTTATATTGCTAGGTGAAACTGAAACGGTTCAGTCTTTTCCAAAGGCAGTGTAAAAGCGTCAAAGTTAGCTCCCTTGTCAAAACGATCTAACTAATCTGATAATGGTCTGGCCTCTCTCTGCGGATCAGTCACTGGGTTCCGGAAGTAGATTAGAAAATCCTGGCCTTGTCCCTCACAAGGAGTATCGGTACTATTTCTATCGTAGTTTACGTAGTCGAATAGACAGAACCGCTATGAACCGGATTCGTTATGATGGGTTTTCGTCTACATAGGAAGTGAACACGGATATATTCATCCGATTATTCTACGTGAAATTTTATACAACATGATCCGAAGAAGGACTGCCCCCTCGCTCTTTCTCTCTCTCTCTCTCTCTCTCTCTCTCTCTCTCTCTCTCTCTCTCTCTCTCTCTCTCTCTCTCTTTCTCTCTCTCTCTCTTTCTCCCTCTCTCTCTCTCTCTCTCTCTCTCTCTCTCTCTCTCTCTCTCTCTCTCTCTCTCTCTCTCTCTCTCTCTCTCTCTCTCTCTCTCTCTCTCTCTCTCTCTCTCTCTCTCTCTCTCTCCCCCCCCCACAAACCTTTTTTATTATCATTTTTATGCTTTTCAACATCCAATACCAAGGTGAAAAAAACAAAACAAAAACAAACTCGACTCGCCCAAATATCCTCACTGGTCCGACAACAATGTCGTGTCGATCTTGATACCAATGCGATCGTTTTTAGAGCTCGCCTTCGCCTTTTTTGGCTCTCTGAAGAATTATTATCTATGTCGAGAAATTACAAGGCATCAATATGAAAAACAGACACATCAGCAGTTATTGGAAAAGGGTTGAACTAGTTATGAGTTAGAGAAGGGCATCGCCTTTGTAAGACGGCGACAATAAGTGCATTATTATAAGGAGATCAGAACCAAAAACGGCATTATTATCTATATTCAGCATTCCAGAGCGGGGACCACAATAAGATGAGACTTTTTTTTTTTTTTTTTTGTCTTTTGGGTTTTTTGTTTTTGTTTTGTTTGTTGTTGTTTTTTTTTTTTTGTTTTTTTTTCTTTTCTTTTGGGAGGAGAGGGGTTGTTTTGTTTTTGTATTTTTTTTTTTTTTTTTTGACAAAAATGTTGATTTTGTTGATATATCTTGTGTATAAAGACCCTTTTTCATGAGAAAACGAAATTGTATTATAGCCAGCCAAACAGGTCTGACTTGATTAGATGGTGCCTCATCATACGACTTGGCTCTCAAAGCTAATGAAGCAGCACTCTGCCTTAATTTTGTTTATTTCCACTATAATGCGAATCTCTTTTTCGTTAAAACGAAAAAAAGCAACAATGAGTTAAAAAAATAACAAAAAAAAAAAAAAAGCAAGAACACAAACAACTTAAACAAAAGTATACATGAAACACATTTTGTCAACGGTGAAATGCAAAGTGATTTTAATGTTGTGTTGTGAGAAAAACGTTTTAGTTTAATACAGGTGCAAACAAAACCAATCATTTACTCCGGTGATTGGTTCACTCTTTTAGAGGCCTCTCTCCTTTTCTCCTCCCCCTTCTTTGTACTGTTACTCAGGGTGGCTCTTGCCCTGGTCTAGGTCTCCATACCATCACAAAAAAACATGGATACACACTTAGGCTGGTGTTATAAAAACAAACCGCCTCCTGTGTCTCTCCCTCTCCTAAGCCATTATATTGTTGCGACCAGACGGTCGATAGAAATATATAGCTATGGTATGGCGAGTTCAATACAAAAACAACACTCGGGCTAAAATCTTTCATTAATAGCGGCCTCACTCGAGGGACTGCTTCCCATTAGTCCATTATCGGACTAGGAGAGACAGAAAAAGAGAGAGAGAGAGAGAGAGAGAGAGAGAGAGAGAGAGAGAGAGAGAGAGAGAGAGAGAGAGAGAGAGACAGGGAGGGAAGTAGGGAGCGATAAAGGAAAGGTCGGGGAGATAGGATGTAGATTTAGAGAGGGAGAAATTGAGAGAGAGAGAGAGAGAGAGAAAGGGAGAGAGGGAGAGAGAGGCAGACAGACAGACAATCAAACAGACAAAGACACAGAGAGAGAGAGGCAGACAGATAGACAGTCAGACAGCAAAGACAGAGAGAGAGAGAGAGAGAGAGAGAGAGAGAGAGAGAGAGAGAGAGAGAGAGAGAGAGAGAGAGAGAGAGAGGTTGGATGACGGAAGAGATAGAAGAGGAAAGTTAAACAGAGAGGAAAAGAGCGAAAGGAACATGGAGAGAGAGAAATAGAGAGAGGGGGAGTTCTTAATGAATACGCCCAGCCTGTTCTTTTGATGGATGAGCTTTTACCCGCCACCAGCAAAAAATTTGAAAGTGAAATTGAAATGTGAGAAATGGCGACGCTTGCTCGTTTAAATTTGAGAGAAAGGAAGCATAAAATATAGCTCAAGAGGGGATAGAGTGAAACGAGAGGTTTTGTTCTGGTAAAAAAGGACGAGAGTAGTAAAAAATATAAAGACATTTGAGAAAGATGAATGCGTTTAATTTGAGTGCTATTTTTTTAGAGTCGAGAACACGGAGATTGTTAAAACATGAAGCTTAGTGTGGTCAGGAATAAACACGGAGAGAGAGAGAGAGAGAGAGAGAGAGAGAGAGAGAGAGAGAGAGAGAGAGACAGACAGACAGACAGAGACAGAGAGAAACAGAGAGACAGAGGGACAGATAGACAGACAGACAGAGAGGATAATTTGGAGAGGGAAAGTGAAAAGACATGATAGAAGATCGGAGGTCAGGCTATAAAGTGAAGCTGTTAAAGAAAAGGCTTATTTCATGTGATATTGTAAGGTCCAATTTTGTTCAATGAGACTTACTAAACTAAGTATAAAATTGCCAAACAAGTGGACAAAATTGATTTAGTCTTTCGCCTCATTGACGAAATAAATTCCACAAATTTATTAGTGCATTTTTTTTATATTAGGTATGTTATTCTCATTTAATTGTGTTTCGGTCACATTTGTCTACATGGATCGATAATTGAAAGACAACTTTTCCTTGACTGATGAGATCATAATGCTACACGTCTCTAATGTAACGAATCAGTATAACGGTGAACCCACTCTGACCTACATTCAGCCCTCGCGCTGCGTTTCATTGGACGCTTGTTATAATCAAGCGCTAGATAGCTCAGTTGCTAGAGCTGTGGATTGACAATGATGATGTGCCCGATTCGAAACCTGGTCGGATCAACCTGGTGATGAATCGATTCGTGGCTTGTCGTAAAGCTCCCCTTTCTGTTGAGAATCAATCGTTGAAATATGGGTACTTAAAATTTTCAAGAGAACCACCAGCCTCGATGGAATAGAGATTTGACTCATTGCACGACCGGTCTAACCTACACGTCCTTAGATAAACTAATCTCTTAAAAAGTTATGCTTATTTATTTGAATCTGTCGCCTTCGCTTTAGGGAATTCTAATGGAAGAAGGTAAATAATAAAGAGTGAGTTCTGTTTCCAGAACATTCAAACTAGAGACAAATTATATTTGCTTGAACCAACATGTTATACTCTTAAGCACAATCCAGCGATAGACTTTTGTTTTAAGGAATGGAAACAGGAAAATAAAAAAAAATATTCCACAACAAAATATCACAATGCACCTCTTCTAAATGCTTGTAACCTCCCACAAATCTTGTAAATTACAACTTAGTTGATTTAAAATAGCTTTCGCTAAATTGAAAACTTAATTCTTGTACGAAAATTGCAGCTCGAAATGCTTGATATGCGATTAATGCGTGCGCAAGTCGCTAGATCTAAACGGTTTCTTGTCGAAGCTTAACTTTCCGATATGTCGTAAGAGACTGATTTGAGGCCAGAGTATACTAAATGCGTTACACTATGGACCCTTGAGAAAATCTGCCTTGTATATGTGCGAGTCTGTCACTAAGTGTAACAGTAAGTGACTTTGGACGATCTGTAAAAATCAGTCGTCAAAAGTGTTTTCTTTTAGTAGTTATTTGAAAAAATCTAACAACACCATGGCTGTATTTGGGAAATCTGCGTGAAGTGTCCCCCCTCCCCTCCCCCCTCTGCGCAACATAATAATTTTCTTGAACTATTTAATCTGTTGTCTTGAAAGGGACGTGAGAGAAAAAGTACTGCTGCCTTGTGGAGTTATTCTGACATAGGAAGAGAGAGGTGGAAAGAAAAAAGAAAGACGCGCAGAGAGAGAGAGGGAGTGAGAGAGAGAAAGACACAGAGAGAGAACAGTAAGGAAGAGACAGAAAGAGAGAACTAGAAGGGAAGAAAAAAAGGCAGGGAGTGGTGTATAAAGAGATAAGGCAGAAATTGATGGCTTAGATGGAAAGATAAACAAAGCCAAGGGAAACCCGAAACTAGCTAATAATTGCACATTCCTAACAGTCTTACAACACAGCAGGGCGCACTGGAGAAAATTACAATATCAAAATTTTCAGACATTATCAATATTATCATCACATGGGTCATTATTAACTGTGGCAGCGCCCGGCTGTGAATTATCGCTCTTGGCGGCTTAGAGCGACCCCATAAATTACGATCATATCTGGAGAAATTATCAGCTTCTGAGCGGACCGACTTTTATAAAACTGTGAAATTATTTAAGATCGTTCTGGAGTTTGACAAAAGACGTAACGATTAATATTAGCGAGGAGATAAATGCGAGAGGTCGCAAGCTGTTCTATGGATGCTTAGCATCTGTTCACTTCAGTTTGTCATCTTTCCTATCTGCTTCCTACTTTTTTTGTGTTTACCCTCCTCGCCCATCACATTTTTTTATGCTATATTTTTTACTGTTACTTTTATTATCTACATGTGTCAGTGTAATAACCTTAAGTGGTCTCGTCTCATCAATTTCCCCCCCCCCCCCCCCCCCTTTTTTTTCCCCTCCACCCGAATCATCCGTTTCTCCTGTTCCTAAAGAATGGAAATAAATGTTTAGATTAAACTGAGAAGAAAAACAACAACAAAAACAACAAAAAACAAAAAACCAAACACTACAGCTGCTAGCTAAGTATGTACTAGATCTAGGTCTAGGTATTATTTTAACCACTATTAACACAACAAAGAACCACATACTCAATACAATCTCTTAATTCTCGCACACGTATCCACACACTCTCGAACACCTTGCACAAAGAACAGAAAACAAGCAGGGCTATAGAACTGCTAGAGAGAGAGAGAGAGAGGGGGGGGGGGGGGGGGGGGGGGCCTGGAACTAAAATTTTTTTTAGTTTTTTTTTTTCAGTTTCTAAATTGGCCGTGATTACAGGGCGGGCACAGTGTGACATGGTTTTCCCATAATACATCGTTCTCTCTCTCTCTCTCTCTCTCTCTCTCTCTCTCTCTCTCTCTCTCTCTCTCTCTCTCTCTCTCTCTCCCCCTCTCCATCTACTCAGGTTAGTTTACTCGCCTCATTCAGGCGATAAGAAAAAAAAGTGAAATAAAGTGAATGTTACTTTTCTTTGTTTCACATTTCTC
Organism: Elysia crispata; assembly: GCA_033675545.1. Lineage (NCBI taxonomy): Eukaryota > Metazoa > Mollusca > Gastropoda > Plakobranchidae > Elysia > Elysia crispata. The sequence continues at coordinate 248,743 of JAWDGP010007194.1, read as the reverse complement.
TCTCCAAAAAATAGAAATAATCTAAGTGGGCGGAGGTAGGGCTTAGAGTTAGAGGGAATACTTTTTGCAAGGGAAAAAAATGAATAGAATCATAGTGAGAGTAGTGAAAAGGAGAGGATAAATAGCGTAAGAGGAATACAGAGAGAGAGAGAGAGAGAGAGAGAGAGAGAGAGAGAGAGAGAGAGAGAGAGAGAGAGAGAGAGAGAGAGAGAGAGAGAGGAGAATGGGTTTGCCGACATAGAGAGTTGTGTAGCCTTGTTCCCCCTTTGTAAAGACACCGATGATTCTGTTAATGGTTCCTCCCTTCTCACTCGTGGAACCTATCAGAGGTGATTATGGGGATTTTACTACTTTCTTGCATAATTATATCATCAGTATTAACTTATCTATTTCCATAATCTCTGTGTGTGTGTGTCTCTCTCTCTCTCTCTCTCTCTCTCTCTCTCTTTCTCTCTTTCTCTCTTCCCTTCCCCTTCCGCTATTTTAGATTCAGCAATTTGGGTCTACGTAAAACTTGAACCCTTCATAACGACATATAAAAATGGTTATCAAAGAGAGATGGGAGATCTTTTTTTTTAACTTGTTTACCTAAATCATAAAAAAAAAATATGATATGCTTGCTTTAAATTTATTCTAAACATGCTCACCATTTCCACAATTTAGTTTATCCGACAGTGCCATTGGTGCGATCTTTAGTTATTCCGTTGTCAATGCCTGACGGAGGCTGTTGAGTATTCTTTTCATTACCTGAAATACTGCATCTGCAGCATTGAGTGAGAGCCACAGAATTTTTTTTTAAAATCGGAAATCATACCCTGCCTTTTGTGATACTTAGAAGTCCCGCTTTACCGCATTTTGAGAACACTCCCTGAATCGCGTACGGCATGATTTTATTGTGGATCAATTATATCAAACAGCAGTGATTTATCAACAGTAATGTTTGAATAGGGTTTCTCTATTACGATGTTGCCCCTTGGCGCTTCCTTCTATGGACGTGCAACGAAAATGTTTCAGGACATTCCTCAGATAGAGGCTTCTGTGAAGAAAAAGATAAAGGAAAAAAAAAAAACGGGAGAGAGATAAAGAGATAGAGAAAGGGGAAGTGAGAGAGGTAAAGAGAGTGGAGCAGAAAGAGAGAGAGAGAGAGAGAGAGAGAGAGAGAGAGAGAGAGAGAGAGGGGGGGGGGAGCTAGTGAGAGAGCTAATGAGAGAGATAAAGAGACTAGAGGAGAGAGAGAGAGAGAGAGAGAGAGAGAGAGAGAGGGGGGGAAGCTAGTGAGAGAGCTAATGAGAGAGATAAAGAGACTAAAGGAGAGAGAAAGATAGTGAGAGAGATAAAGAGAGTGGAGGAGGAATATGAAGCAGGCTGCAGCTCTAAAGATGTAGGTTATCACAGACGTTAAGTGTTTCCACCCAGTCCACAGACGACGTTTTATCAGCGGGTTAACTTGTTTGCTCGTGTTTTAAATCGCGGCCGGCTTGTTCTGTTTTAATCAGAACAAGCTATCGAACGCCTTAATTGCTCTTTCAGCTGCTGGTACAAGCCAATTTCTTATCAGGTATAAAGTGCTTGGTTTTCTGTTTTTAATTCTTTTATGTCATCAACTCTTTCGTCTTTCTTTTCATCCATTTATTCCCTTCTCTCTCTCTCTCTCTCTCTCTCTCTCTCTCTCTCTCTCTCTCTCTCTCTCTCTCTCTCTCTCTCTCTCTCTCTCTCTCTCTCTCTCTCCCTTCCCTATTCTTTTCGCTATTTCATTCAATTTTTTTCTCTCCATTTTTCGTCTCTCTCCTTTTTCTCTAACTTTGAATTTTTTTCTGTCTATCTTCCGATTGTTTATTTTTTTTTCTCTACGTGTCTCTGCCTCTTCCGAAATTGTTACCGTTTATTTTATTATTTTTTTTTACTGTCATAGTTATTTTTCTATAATAATGTATGTTTCTACGCCCCTCAGTTTGTACTGTGTCGATCTATCTACCCGTCTCTCTCTTCTCTCTCTCTCTCTCTCTCTCTCTCTCTCTCTCTCTCTCTCTCTCTCTCTCTCTCTCTCTCTTTCTCTCTCTGCCTCTTATTGAGCATGAAAATCCATATGCCGTATTTGCCCAATAGCTATTCTCTTAAAAAAAAAAAAAGCCAAGGAAGAATAAAAACTAAAAACAAGTATGTGATAACTAGACTGGGGTTTGTTTATTGATTTGACCTGTTCCTGGTTTTAATGACAGATAACTAGATTAGCTGTCGTGGAGTGATGTGCAGCCGTGTCGTTTTTGGTTCACTTCAGACAAATTCTTGATGCAACAGTTGGCGGGACGTTTGTCTGATATAGCCCGCCCACAACAGTCATGAAGATCAGAAGCTCACACCAATGTTACCTGTAATTATCTTTGGAAACGATTTATAGGATAAAGGAAATTAATGCTTTCTGCGATTTGAAGGGTAGAAAAAACAAGAGATTTTGGTAAGCATTGTCGGTTGTTGTTTTTTTTTTTAATTCATCACTGCTTTTTTTTCTTCTGATATCTAAAGAAAAGTGCGTTATAATCTCTTGTATTGAATGTCAAAGGCAAAACAGAGATTAGATCTAGTTATTTTAATTGGTTTTCTTTTTCTTGCTGTTTTTTTTAAAACCAGCTCAATGATTTTAGTTAAACCTTTCACTGCTTTTGGACTGCCTTTGGATTAATATGTAATTCTTTATCACCATACTCACCAAATTCGCCCTGAATAGATCATCATCATGGTTTCAAACATTATTTTCATCTTTTAATTGTATCTCAAAATTTCCGTCATTAAAACATGAGAAAACACTCGGGTGCATAGGCGAACCTTTGCTTGAGCATCATGATCATCATCATCGTTATCGTTTTCTTCTTCTTCTTCTTCTTCTTCTTCTTCTTCTTCTTCTTCTTCTTCTTCTTCTTCTTCTTCTTCTTCTTCTTCTTCTTCTTCTTCTTCTTCTTCTTCTTCTTCTTCTTCTTCGTTACGCGTCTTCCAACCACTGTTACGCTTCTTCTGTGTATTGAAGAGTCACTCCTTGGCGTATGAAAATCAGGAAAAAACTGGACACCTAATAAAATAAATAACGTTTCTGTCTTTATTATGACAGAAGTTGCGAAGAGAAACGGTTTCTCGTCACTTTAAAAATACGATCGCAGTTATTTAACGCATTATTGAGCAAAAGTTTGAATAAAAATTTTGTGTTCCTTTTTTTTTTTCGCCTTTCAACTTTCTCGGATACATGGAATAAAACGTACTCCACCTTGGAGAAGAGGTTGTCAAGTTCAACACGTCGCTTTTAACGAGCGATAAGTCTTTATGTAAAAAAAAAAAAATTATATTATATTCTTCACATCAGATAAGCTTTCAATTAAGTGAATCCATTATGCAATATAAGGCAGAAACGATAAAAGCTTCTGGAAAGATCATGTAATATAAAACACATTTTATGTATTATTTCCTCTTTCTTTCCCACTGAAAAAGTTTTTTTTTCCCCATTTTCCCCCTTCTTTGTTTTTTTATTCAAAGTAGAACATCGTGAAAGAGACGCAATAAAAATTCGCAATACAAATTAACACTAATGACATCAGTTGTCATTAGTTTTACCCGAACCTAAACAGTAAAACATAATTTGAGGTGATCAAATTGAAGTTGGCTCTGCCTTCTATTTTAAGGAGAATCACCCGCATCAGCCAGGCTTCCAGCAATTAACTTGTGCGTTGAGTGGGAAGGAAGCAATTTGAAATCAATTAAGGGAGGAACTGAAAGAAAAAAAGAGAAAGCGAAAAGAAAATACAGGAAGGAGACAATGATTAAAACAGACCGAAGTGAGTTTAAAAATTAATTGGGAAAATCTTGTGCTAAGTAAAGAAAAAAGAACTATTAAAAAAAAAAAAAAAAGATTTTTAAGCAGTTGAACATATTGTTTTTTGTTTGTTTTTTTGGTGTTGTTGTTTTGTTGTTGATTATTTTTTTAATGAGTTTTGCCAAGTGTCTAGAACTTCTTAATGATTAGAAAAATGTAATAAAAGAAAGTTTTGAGCAAGGAAGATAAATTTTACTAGAATAATTAAGTTTCGAAAAAAACCAGCTGTGCGTTTCAAATTTATTAACATTTTTTTTTTTCAGAACATGATGTACATCTTGTTATAGGTAAAGACATGAATAAAGCAAAACCAAAAATTATTCCCAAGTGATAAGGATAGTGATGCCGTACACGGCACATGAAGAGAATTAGACGCTTTAAATAAGGCTATCATAATTAGACGCTTTAAAAAAGGCTATCATAATTAGACGCTTTAAATAAGGCTATCATATTAATTATTATGCAGGGAAACCGTTATATATAACTTGAAGTAAAAACATGGGTACTTGAGTGTTCCAGAGAGGGTTTCATAATTTATGAAATTGAAGAAGATCGATGAGAGTGGGAGGAATAATTTCATGTTGTCAGTCATTATTGCCATGAGATGAGAGAGAGAGGGAAGAGGGTGATGGAACAGAAGGGAACTTATCTTGTTAGGCCAAGGAAACCATTAACAAGAAATTACAAATGCAAATATAGTCCGCCTAGCTCGATCTATAAACGTTTCCATCGTTACTCCGGCAAAACCCAGGAAGGAATTTAATTAGTAATGAATTATAGACATCACCATCTCTCTCTGTCTCTCTCTCCCTTGCTCTCTCTCTCTCTATCTATCTCCCTCTCTCTCTCCTCTCTCTCTCTCTGTGCTCAGTAAAGAATAATTAAATTATATAATATGAGCAGTTAGAAACATTTTAATTAGAAAAAAAAACAACAACAAAAACAAATGTTTAATTATGTAAACTAGTATGACCTACATGATTGCATACAACCAAAAAGAAATTTAACGCCTATTTTCACTCAAATGTTAAACCATCAGCACTGCTCCAGTTTTTATTTAAAGTTTTTTTTTTTGTTTTTTTGTTTTTTTGTAAAAATGTGCATTTTTGAGCTACCGAATTTTATATTGCACGTTTATTTAGAGTTTTCTGAAATTACTTAATGCCAGATTGCAAGCAATCGACTCGGAAAATCTGGCACGAGCGATAAAGGGAAAGAACTTGAGGCCTGCAGACAACAATGGCGGAAGCTCTCTATAACATCATTGTATTTCTGCTTTCTTTAGGCGCCGCCCGTAAGGATAATGCACCGCCTGTGCGCACACATACACACAGTCATCATCTGGTATATCGGAAAATCCCATTGGCGCTGGGCTTTTAAGCTAATGGAAACTGTGGTTTTCATCTGGACGTTTTAAAAGATTTTTGCTTTTTTTTCAAAGCGCAAAAAGGGCCAAAGAATTGCTAATGGAGATTGTCTGTCGTGAGAGAAAGAGAGAGAGACACACACAAGAGGCACATACACACATATGGAGCCTATGTCTGTCGTGAGAGAAAGAGGGACACAAGAGGCTAGATACATACACATTATGGAGCCTGAGACACAGAGAGAGAGAGAGAGAGAGAGAGAGAGAGAGAGAGAGAGAGAGAGAGAGAGAGAGAGAGAGAGAGAGAGAGAGAGAGAGAGAGTGCACGATTAGTCCGGCAGATTGGGAGCAAGAAAGTTAGAGAGAAAGCAGAGGGATAACAGGCCCGGAGAGAGAGAGAGAGAGAGAGAGAGAGAGAGAGAGAGAGAGAGAGAGAGAGAGAGAGAGAGAGAGAGAGAGAGAGCAGGATTAGTCCGACAGATTGGGAGCGAGAAAGTTAGAGAGAAAGCAGAGGGATAACAGGTCCGGAGAGAGAGAGACAGACAGACAGACAAAGACAGAGAGAGAGCACGATTAGTCCGACAGATTGGGAGCGAGAAAATTAGAGAGAAAGGAGAGGGATAACAGGTCCCGAGAGAGAGAGAGAGAGAGAGAGAGAGAGAGAGAGAGAGAGAGAGAGAGAGAGATGGGATGAGAAAATTAAAGGAGTCTTTGTAAGTGAATTCGTTTCGACTTTCAGTCTTGGACATTGACTCATTTATAAAAACATGTCACTTAGTTAGTAGTGGACGGCATATATTAAGAGAATGTATGAACTGAAAACATCTAAAAGTAACGTAGCACTCGTTTTTGAAACGTCCGTAATGTACATAACCTGAATTTCGCTAGTCTTTGAACGGGTTTTCCCTTTATGGATTTCCCATGCGATATATTGTGTGACCTTCACTCTGACATGAAGAGATCATTCTTATTATATTAGCGTGTGACTTGAAACATGAGTATAGGAAAAGGCTCGTAAATATGATAATTTGTAGTGTAACTTTCGTCTGAAAATGATGAGAAAGGTCTTATCTACTGACAGATAACTCAAATTAATTGTATAATCTGTGACTCCATCGGGTAACCGGATGAAGGCTCCACTAACCAATAGGCTTGCGAGTTCTATTGTGTGACCTTCGCTTTGACGTCTGGTGGGCATTTTGCGCTTCTTGGTCGCCGGCGCCCGATGCGGTAATATTCATCCTGAGGTCTGAATGTTGCGGGCGCCTTAGTCGGGTTTACTACATGTAAGTAGAACTCAGTAAGGGAAAGAGTGAAAAGTGGTTCACTACATGTATACAGAAATCATTAAGGGAAAAAGTGGTTCACTTCATGTATGTAAAACTCGGAAATGGATGGAAAAATTGGTTCACTACATGTATACAGAACTCAGTAAGGGAAAAAGTGGTTCACTACATGTATACAGAACTCAGTAAGGGAAAAAGTGGTTCACTACATGTATACAGAACTCAGTAAGGGAAAAAGTGGTTCACTACATTTATACAGAACTCAATAAGGGAAAAAGTTGTTCATTACATGTACCCTAAAAAACTCAGAAAGGGAAAAAGTGGTTCACTACAATCATGTATACAAAACTCAGTAAGGTAAAAAGGTGTTCACTACAAGTATGCAGAAATCAGTAAGGAAAAAAGTGGTTCACTACATGTATAGAGAACTCAGTAAGAGAAAAAAAAATGGTTGTTAATACAGCCACCATACTTTTGAGTTTACACCGCCTATTATTATAAAGAACCCCCTTACTTTTAAGACTACATTGAACTCATTGCATAAAGAACCCCCCAACTTTTAAGACTACTCTGAGCCCATTATTTTACAGGACCTAGTGCCCTTTGAACAGCGAAGCCATACCTCATCTAAGGCCAGTATTTTGCAGAACCCAGTTCTCTGTAACACAGAGGCCGTAAAGGAATTGTGCACTTACGTTTTTTTGCAGATCCCAGTTCTGTTTAACACCTCCACCATATTGCCAGTTTTCACTGAATTATATTCAAAGTATGGAATAGATCATGCTGTGATCGTCTTGCATATATACAGTTGGACTTGATATTTTAAGACACGTTTAACTTTAAAATATTTGTCTCCCACAGATGTTATTTAAAACCCTTTATAATTAAACAAACCTTCGTTAACACCCCCTCTCGGTTATTGCCTGCTGAAATTTAATTAGCTTAAGTTGTAAATTACATCCTAGATAACATAGCTCAAACCTGGCAATTAGTCGATAATTGCAATGCATGCAACAAATTATTAAAACACAACCCCAATTCTTGTGCCAAGATCTTATAGAAAAACTCCCAAATTATTCCTTGTCTTATAACGTTGCGAGTTCTTCTTTGAGCTAAAGACATAATTTTTTTTTTAAATGTCACGTCTTGAGTTAGAGGATCAACATCGCTTCCTAGTTCCCACGGCGTAGGGCGAGGTTTCTATAAATTCCCACGCTAGTTGCTCGGGCTGCTATCCCAGCCAGAGTTTGGAAACTGCTCACGTCGTGCTAATGAAGCAGCGCTCAGTCGCGGGCAGGACTAGACTCGATGTCTCGAGCTTCGCAGGCGCTTTGTCGTGCACACACTCGTACTCACATACACACCGTTACTTTGCTCTTCTCGGGCCAGGCGGAACTGTTCGCCGCTTTTATTGTACCACCTGTCCTGAGAACCTGTCCAGAGATTTTCTGTCTTTGTTGCCTTTTTTTGTTTTTGTTTCTTTCTTTATTTATTATGTTGTTGTTTGTTTTTTTTTTCAATTAAGAAAAATGATTATTATTTGCGCTGTTAACACTAATTGTGTTTTGCCGTGGTTCTCAAATGTCAATGTAGGAGCGCTTGGGTATTTATTTACGTAGTTTAAGGGATAAGGGGATAAGGAGACAAAGATTGAGTTAGGTAAGGGAACCGAGAGAGAGAGAGAGAGAGAGAGAGAGAGAGAGAGAGAGAGAGAGAGAGAGAGAGAGAGAGAGAGAGAGAGAGAGAGAGAGAAAACACACACAAAGAAAGATGTATGTGTAACTCTTTTATTTCGATTTTTACTTCCTTGTCTACTTTTAGCGTCTAGGTAGGTAAACGTTTGTTTTAAATTTCATTTTCTTTTTCTTTTCAGCTGAACTCACTCTTAGTCTGTGTACCTTTTTATATCTCTGCTTCTTTGTTTCTGTCTATGTCTGTCCCACCGTATTCCTCTTTTATCTCTCTTTGTGTATGTATTTTTGTGACTGTTTCTCTCACTTTCTTTTTCTTCCTTACGCCCTCTCTACAGGTAAATGATTACATTCTTTTTATTTTCATGTTTATCAATTTGTTAAAAATCAGAATTGTTTTGTTGAAAATTTTGTTTTCACCTATGATATTTGACCTCAGTCAAGGAATCATGACAAACCTACCACCCACTCAGCTTGTAAAATATCAAGGGTTAAAAATCTAATCTAGAGTGTTAAGTATTGTTTCATTTTCATTTTAACATTTCAAGGCTGTTATTTCTTTTTTTTTTTTTTTCAAAGATAATAAATCTTTGGAAAGGTAAGGGCTGGAAAATACGTATTGAAATGAAAAGAAGAGTAGAGAGTTAGAACGAGATTGAAAAAAAAAAAGAGGCAATAGTGATACGTAGTGGTTCGCAAATTTAAAAGGAGGACTCAAAATGTTAAATAAATAAATAATTGTGTTACAGTGTAATGCTGCATGTCAAAGAAACATGGTAGAACATAAGTATTATGTAGTTGTTTTAAGTGTTAAATCGTGCAGCTGTACACATCTCGTTCATATAAACATTTGGTTTCTGTACACGAAGACGTGCATGATTCGGCAGATTCTGCAGAAGAAGGACATGACTTATACAAAGATAAACAGAGGGAAATAGCCCTGACGTCACTCTATTTTAATCAGTAATTAGTTCCTGGTCTATACAAACTATCGTTTGTCGTCTCTGCTCAGCGAGATTGCCAAAAGTGTGTTTAAATACGTGAAAAAAATTAAAACAATGTTGCTCTTTTCGCTACAGTTCTCATGTGGCCTTCAACCATTAGTAACATTATACTACTCTCTCTCTCTCTCTCTCTCTCTCTCTCTCTCTCTCTCTCTATATATATATATATATATATATATATATATATATATATATATATATATATATATATATATATATATATATATATATATATCGCTCTCTCTCTCTCTCTCTCTCTCTCTCTCTCTCTCTCTCTCTCTCTCTCTCTCTCAAAATATAGATATAAGCAGAGAGGCAGTCACTCAACGATAGAGTTGGGACATAGGGATGTTAGATCTAGGGACCTATTTAAAGATGTGTTGTAGTCCCTTGGAAGACTCCTTTAGACGACAAGGGCAGATTTTACAGAAATTCATAACCTTTACCTAGATGAAACTCTCGATAGATATGGTGAACTTTGCGCTCTAAAACAAGTCAGAAATTATAAGAAATATAGAGAGCATGATACAATACATGTGTTTGTACCCATGTCAAGATATCTTACCACTGTCTCTATCACACTGATAAACTCAACAGAAAACTATCGGAATCTTCTCCTCGCAATGAGCATAACCCAATTGATTAGAATAGTTCAAGGGAGATAAGAATAAACCCCTGTAAAACTGAGACTTCTAGAATTTTTTGAAGAAATGCGAGGGGAGAAGAGAGGACCCAATAGAGAAAAACAAAATGGAGAGGAGAGGGGTGGGTTATGATAAAAAGTGTAGGTTGCTATTATCAGAAGATGGAGAAAAATCTGGGGTCTTGCCATCAAATTCAGATATCTTAAGCGTTTCTTCCGCAAGTCTTGCATATCCTATCATTTTTCTTTTCATTCTTTCTTCTGGCTATAATCTCTCTTTCTATCTATCTATCTGTCTATCTATCGATCTATCTATCTATCGCTCGCTCTCGCTCTCTCTCGTTCTCTCTGTCTCTCACACCTCTCTCTCTCTCTCTCTCTCTCTCTCTCTCTCTCTCTCTCTCTCTCTCTCTCTCTCTCTCTCTCTCTCTCTCTCTCTCTAGCCATATATCTCTTAAACCATCTCCTTCTCTCTGACCCTCCCTGTCTTTGTAATTTTCGTACCGAATTCCTGTCTCTTACTTTATCAGTTATGGTCTCTCTCTCTCTCTCTCTCTCTCTCTCTCTCTCTCTCTCTCTCTCTCTCTCTCTCTCTCTCTCTCTCTCTCTCTCTCTCTTTCTCTCTGTCTCCCCCCCCCCCCCCCTTTCTCTCTCTCCCCCCCTCTCTCTCTCTCTCTCTCTCTCTCTCTCTCTCTCTCTCTCTCTCTCTCTCTCTCTCTCTCTCTCTCTCTCTAGCCATATATCTCACAAACCATCTCCTTCTCTCTCACCCTCCCTGTCTCAGTAATTTTCGTACCGAACTCCTGCTCTTACTCTATCAGTTATGGTTTCTCTCTCTCTCTCTCTCTCTCTCTCTCTCTCTCTCTCTCTCTCTCTCTCTCTCTCTCTCTCTCTCTCTCTCTCTCTAACCGTTTCTCTTACACCAACGCATCTAGATCTACTTCATTATAAAATAAATGAATCCGACGAACACAAGCCCTGGTCCCAATTTCCCCCCCCCCCCCTCCCCCTTACTCCCTTTTTTACAGCCTCGTAACCACCCTCCCCTTCCCAGCTCTCCCCAACCCCCCTCACCCTAGCCACCCCAATTTCATCCCAGGACTTGCTGGCTTGCCCCGTTCTATTCATCGTTTTTAATGAGATCGGGCAAAATCGCCGTTTTCTATTTGACTTCTCGCTGCGCAATTATCAGCTGTAATTGACTGGCCCGCCAACTCATTATAGCAAGAGAAAAGACTCGGAATAAAGGGGATGGAAACGGGTTGAGTGGGAATGGGGGAGGGGGAGGAGGAGGAGGAAGAGTTAGGGTAAGTTGGGGGACTGTTTACAATAGAGTCGGGCTGATCAGAAATGGGCAAAGATTCGTTTATTTATTTATTTATATTTTTTTTTAAAGAAATTGTAGATGAAATTGAGGATGCTGAAGAATGTATAGATATATTGAACGAGGTAGACCAAGGTGACTGTGTGTATTTGTTGGAAAGTAACTGTAAAATGCATATGGAAGAGAGAGACAGAGAGAGAGAGAGAGATTGGGGGGGGGGGGGGGGGGGGGCAGACAGATTCATTTCATTCCGTTTGTTGCTTAAAGCAAAATTAGAATTTTTTTTTTAGGGAAAGAACTAATAAATATATTCACTAATCAAGATTACATCGAAAATAACATTTAAAAAATGAAGCTAAAATTAATTGAAAACTTCAGCTGCTTTTAGCGTGTCAGCAGATACATACATACATACATGCATACATACATACATACATACATACATACATACATACATACATACATACATACATACATACATACATACATACATACATACATACATACATACATATACATCTAGAGAGATTTTGGGCGATTTTAATAGATCTTAGAGAAGACCAAATTCTTATGAAATGAAAAGAAATCTATAATTAATAAGAGCTTTATCTCACAGAATGAAAAAAAATTCTGTCATTTTTAAAACCTCGGAAAACATAGAGAGAGAGAGAGAGAGAGAGAGAGAGAGAGAGAGAGAGAGAGAGAGAGAGAGAGAGAGAGAGAGTGAAAAAGAGAGAGTGAGAGAGAGAGAGAGAAGTTAGAGAGGCAGAGATAGAGAAAGTGAGAGAGAGAGAGAAGTTAGAGAGAGACAGAGATAGAGAGCGAGACAGATAGAAAGGCAAGAAAGTTAGAGAGACAGATAGAGAAATGGCTCTTAGTCTTGAAGGACTTTTTACTCTACAGTGATCTCCGAAACATTCAACCGAAGTCACCATCCCGCTGTTTTAAACTTTACATTTGACCAGTCTTGAACCCCATATACGTAGTTTAATGAGCTGCTAAATCAACATTCCACAAGGATAATTGTTATCAAAGCCTCTACTCATCATCACCATCATTATCATCATTATTAACATCATCATCATCATCATCATTATCAACAAAATCGTCATCATCATCATCATCATTTTCATCTCCATCATCATCATAACAATCATCATCATCATCATCATCATCCTCCTCCTCCTCCTCCTCCTCCTCCTCATCATCATCATCATCATCCTCTTCATCATCATTATCATCATCATTATCATCATCACCATTTATCATTCTTGTCATTATCATAATTACCACCGTCATTACCCTATCATTGCTATCATCTCATGCATTACACATCTATAATTAAAAACTTAATACCATCCTCCACCAATTACCATGATAGCAACCATAGTGATCACCATTACCCCAATTACCATCTTATCGTGATTGTGTGATTAAAGCTCGAGCTAGTGACATACTCCGTCTTCAAGAGGTTATCGCTAGAACCCTGTAGACAACGAGCTCCATCCGTCAAACTAGCACCCTCTGCAAGACCATAAATCACGGCCGGTTGGCGTTAGTCACAGTCACGCATTTCGAGTGTCAGTGCTACTAGCTCACTTAGCATCACTGCACGGCTACAACAAGAATCAGGGCAGAATAGGAACGTTCTGATCAATTCGAGGAATCAAAGTTAGTCCGCTTGACTATTAATTTCTGTCTATTTGTCTCTGTCTCTCCGTTTGTGTCTCCCTTCTCTGTGTCTCTTTTTTCTTTCTTTCTTTCTCTATCTGTCTCTCTCTTTCTCTCGTTCTGTCTCTTTCTCTCTCTCTCTCTCTCTCTCTCTCTCTCTCTCTCTCTCTCTCTCTCTCTCTCTCTCTCTCTCTGTCTGTCTCTCTCTCTCTCTCTATTTTTTTTTCTCTCTTTCTCTTTTCTCTCTGGCTTTCTATTCCTCCCATATTCGTTTCCTCTGTCTCTTTATTCCCCTCTTATTGTTTCTATCCTCTCTCTTTTCTTCTCTTCTCATTCCCTTCTCGAACTATTTGTCTCTCCACTCATGATATATTTGAGTCAAACCTTTGCACCACCTGACCGTCCGCTTTTCTTCACTGACTCCTGACTTCCTCGTAATCTTTTCGAAATTTTCTTTCATGTGTCTACGTGTGGGCTTCTCCCGATTTCTCTCACACCTCTCAGTCCCGTTCTCTCTTCACTCTTTACTCTTTAAAGGTCCTTAACTGCATTAAAGCTCCTCTTATCCTCATCCTTCTTCTGCCTCTTTCTCTCCATCCCTCACTTCGCCTCTCTTCACCCTTCTTCTCTCTCTTTTTCTGCATCCCTCATCTCATTTATTCCCTCTTCTGTCCTCTGACAAATCTTCCCATCTCCCTTTACACCCCCTCAATGCCCCCCCCCCCCCCCCTTTTTTTTTTCTACTCTCTCTCTTTCTCTCCATCTCTCTCTGCCTCTCTCTCTCTGTCTCTCCCTCCCTCTCTCCTGCACAGTGACTTGTGTGTGCAAGATCCTCCCTCCCTCCCTCCCTCTCCCCTCGGGAACTAATCAAAAGAACCGACAGAGGCCAGGCCAGATTG
>JAWDGP010007194.1:220000-230000 GCA_033675545.1 Elysia crispata | reverse complement strand
TCACCATTTTCCACCCAGACCAACACCCTGTCCGACGCCTGGTCGTCCCCCAGGGAAACTCGTCCACCTCCTCCTCCCCTCCCTCGCCACTGTCCATGATGCGTCCCGGCAGCAACGGCAACCCCGGCGTGAACAACAACGGCAGCGGTATGATGATGAACCACCACCCTCACCACCACGGCTTTCCCGGGGCGTACAACCCCGGCGGCGCTCCGGGATCACAGCCAAACCCAAACAACAACAACAACAACGTCTCCGTCGGCGGCAACACTATGATGATGATGAATTCGGGCATGGGTGGTGGTGGTGGTCCGCCACAGCATCACGTGAACTCCCCGTCCTCTACTGGGAATAACAGCAACAGCGCGTCTTATCACATGAACGGCGCTGGCATCCCGGCATCGGGCCCCGTCACTGTGAACAACCAGCACCAGCCGCCTGGCGGCAGCCCCAAGCAGTGTGCGGGCTGCGGGGTTCGAATCCAAGACCGGTTCCTGCTGCTTGCCATGGACCGCTACTGGCACACCGGCTGCCTCAAGTGCTCGTGCTGCCAGGCTCAGCTGGGCGAGATAGGGACGTCGTGCTTCACCAAGGCTGGCATGATCCTCTGTAGGAACGATTATATCAGGTGAGTGTTTTATCATACATGTTTGGCTCTGATAGATAGGGTTAATACGATCACCTTGCCGCCATCATCATTATCATCGTCATCATCGTCACCGTCATCGTCGTCGCCATTAGCATTATCATCATCACAATTATCATCATCATCATTATTATCATCATCATCATCATCATCATCGTCGTCATCGTCGTCGTCATCATCATCATCATCATCATCATCATCAACAGGGACAGCATCGCCACTATACTTTTCATCTTTATCATTATCATTGACTTTGTGGTCTTCATCATTTTCACCATATAAACTGTGCATCATCATTGTCATTTTCTTCTTCATCGTTACCATCTGATCACCACATCATCAACAACAAATTTCATCATTTTTATCATTTTCATCAGCTTTAACAACAAGGCCATCATCATTAATACTATTCAATTAAAAAAAGAGGAATTATTTATGATATATGCATCAGATCTATGGCTAACGTTGAAAAGACTTGAGGGAAAAGAAACAACATATTTTTTATCTTGCGATCATAAATCATCTATGTGCTCATGTCTAATTATTACGGTATGATTGCTCTGGTTAAATAACTGCGAAAATCATTAAAAACCAGAAGTTAATTAAGGAATAAATAATTAGGCAAACAGAAGAATGGCAAAAGGTAATTAAATCTAGCGTTGGGTGTAGATGTACGTTATTGCAGAAATGCTATCGAGAGAATGAGGGGTTGAGAAAGAAATAACGGAAGGGTTAATCAAAGAAAGAGAGGCAAATGTAGAGCAGAGTAAGTGAGAGAGTAAGAAAGGAAGAAAGAGAGATAATGAGAGAGAGAGAGAGAGAGAGAGAGAGAGAGAGAGAGAGAGAGAGAGAGAGAGAGAGATGGATGTACAAGAAAACAGCTCGATGCCCAATCATTCCGCGCCGTGTAAGTAGTCATCGATCGAGCCCGAGTAATCATAAATTATTCCTGGCGAGCAATGAGCAGCAAGCAATAATTACTCCTACTGATAAAGTTGATATTCAAATTTTACCCAAACCTCAGCATCCTGTACTAGGGAAGCTGTGTATTTAAAAAAAAAAAAAAAATGCAATGTCAAGGACGAATTGATCGATGGTTCAGACTATGGCGCGCCCGCTTGAGCAGCCGGGAATTATACGGAGGTATTGGTGATGTTTAGGAAAAGTATCCGATTAAGAATGGTATTTTTCCTAACTTCTACGTGTTAAGTTTGATGTAAATCCAGGCCTCCAGCTAGCTAGTTTGGGGTAAAAGTGACTTGATGTAATGGGGAATTTCTGACAAACGAAATTTCTTGTTAACTATCTTTGTTAAGATAGGAGATTAACACTATTTAGTGTACGGGTTTCGTCAACCAATAAGATGGCTTCACGACAGAGAATCTGAACACCGCATATCAACCAAGAAGAGTTAAGGTCATGGATTGAGATAAAGAAAACAGCTCCCCGAATAAAACGCCTCGAAAGACTTCGGTAACGTTAAAAAACGACTACTACTACTACTACTACTACTACTACTACTACTACTACTACTACTACTACTACTACTACTACTACTACTACTACTACTACTACTTTAGCTACTACTGTAACTACTACTACTACTACTACTACTACTACTAACTGCTGCTGCTGCTGCTGCTGCTGCTACTACTACCACTACTACTACTACTACTACTACTACTACTACTACTACTACTACTACTACTACTACTACTACTACTACTACTACTACTACTACTCCCACTACCACCAATGTGCTATCGAGGTAACTTTGGAGGTGGTGGGTGTCGGAGGATATACACACTATACAGTGCGATGTACGAAGATCTCCTAGTAATTAATCGAAGCATGAAGGTATACAGGTGTAATGGGAGAGGCGGGACAAATTAAAAAGAAGAGTGGCAGAGGGGATGGGGTTGCGGTGGCGCTGGAAGACGACATACAGCCGGGCCCACATAAAGGAGCTAAATATTTACTCCCGATCTAATTAGCGGAATTTAATTGCTTTTTCCGTACTCTGGGTAGACGCGCTGTTTGAAGAGGGGAATGAGCTGGCCTCTTATAAAGTGGGAGAGGAAGGGAAGGGGAAGGGGGGGGGGGCATAATTATGGTGGGGAGGGGGAAAAGTGGAAGAATTAAAAAAAGCTCTTATGGAAAGACATTGGGGTGGGGGTGTATTGAATGCTGTTGAGAAAGAGAGGTGTAGTGATAGAGGGAGGGGTATCTCAACTGATTTTTGGCATTCTATCTCTATGTCTGCCAGTCTCTGTCTATCTTACCATCTATCTATCTATCTATCTATCTATCAATCTATCTATCTATCTATCTCACTCTTTCTCATTCTCAGTGTGTCTCTTTCAATATCCCTTTGTGTTTCTCTTCCTCATTGTCTCTCTATTTGTTCCCCTCCCCATCTTCCTGCTCCTCCTCTCTATTTTTTTAATTCTCTACTTCTGTTACCTCTTCTTCTTCTTTTTTTTCTTCTTCCCTTTTTTTTTAACGCAATAATGTTCCAGAAAGCCTCGTCTTTGCCATTTCGACCAGTATAATTCAATACCCCACGATTTATGGCTTTTACTTCAATTGGTATAGGGCAGATTGCGCTGGTGATGTTGTAAGTACTATTACTGTCAAAGGCCACACTACTACTACTACTACTACTACTACTACTACTACTACTACTACTACTACTACTACTACTACTACTACTACTACTACTACTACTACTACTACTACTACTTCTACTACTACTTTAGCTACTACTGTAACTACTACTACTACTACTACTACTACTACTACTATTACTACTACTACTACTGCTGCTGCTGCTGCTGCTGCTACTACTACTACTACTATTACTACTACTGCTGCTGCTGCTGCTGCTGGTGATAATAATAATAATAATAATAATAATAATAAGAAGAAGAAGAAGAAGAAGAAGAAGAAGAAGAAGAAGAAAAAGAAGAAGAAGAACAACAACAACAACAACAATAACAACAGCAACAACAACAACAACAACAATAATAATAATAATAATAATAATAATAATAATAATAATAATAATAATAATAATAACAATAACATAATAATAATAATAATAATAATAATAATAATAATAATAATAATAATAATAATAATAATAATAATAATAATCATCATCATCATCATCATAAATTATGTTTTAATTACCAAACTGTACCATATTGTTATTCTAACAGGAAAAAAAAATTTGATTTCGTTTTTGTGGTTTTTAGTTTTTATTTATTTTGTTTTTAAGTGATATTTCTTAAAGCATTCATTACAGCCACACTCAGAACAATAATTTCAGTTTAATCTACCAACGTTCTACTACCATACAATAGTCGCAAGGCATTCTGTCGGGAGAACAGAGCTAAAAATTACCACTGGGACAAGGGCAGAGCCGTAGATCTAGTTCTCGCCTGTGTAAACACAATAATACGATTTTCAAAGCGGCTCTCCCTCTCGGGGTGGGTCCGCCCTGGACAGCCCCTGAAATAGATAATAAATAATGGCTTAAGGGGAATATTGCCTCTGAATCGAGCGCTCGTTTTGATCTGAACGTAATTATATTCGGCCCAGGGCACCGTAAAGTAAATTGAAACAGACACAACGAAAGACCGGCATGGGTTTGTTTTCTGTGCTGAGAATTTGGGTATGAATGCGAAATTGTCATGTGGGATCTTCGAGGCGCATAGACGATGAAATTATAATAACAATCATGATTGAAAAAAAAAAAAAAAAAAAGTTTAAAGAAGGATGTTTCCAGAAGAAAGGGGTTGAAAGTTTTAGGGAAAAAAAAAAGAGGGGGGGGGGGGGGAGAGAGAGAGAGAGAGAGAGAGAGAGAGAGAGAGAGAGAGAGAGAGAGAGAGAGAGAGAGAGAACGAGAAAATTCTGATTATAATAGTATGAATAAGGCTAGAAAAATAATAATACTAATAATTATTGTGGTATGGTATTATTATTATTATTATTCTTATTCTTATTATTCTTATTATTATTAATAATAATAATAATAATAATAATAATAATAATAATAATAATAATAATAATAATAACGACATGATAGTTTTAAAATGTTTTTGAATTTAATTCATCTGGTTTTTTTTTTAGCTGCATTATTGATATTTAGATAAATAGATCAGGCAAACGCAAGGCTATTTCTTCTATCAGAACTTATAAAACCGAAAGCTCTTCCCTTTTTCATTTTCAAGTTTTCATAATTTATTATACGTCGAGTTTTCTTCCCTTTGAATCCCGCTATCAACTACAGAGGGACTGAATGTGAACACATACACGCATCGAACAAGTGTGTCGAAGCACCGAAAAACACAGACACAGTATACACAGCATACAGCACTCCTGTGTGTATTGGCGACGCACACACACACTCACACGGGCAATTCTGTTATTGCAATCATGAAATTGCCATTCTTATCTCTGTTCCCTTGGGGCTCGTGATATTATTAAAAATTTTAATCATGAATAATTCCTGGTCGCCCGTTAAGCTGTAAGGGATTTTTATGTATTGGGCGCCAGTGATTCCACCATTATGCGTCATGCTAATTAATTTAGTATCTCCCTTGTTTATTAATTATTTATTTGTTTGTTTCCTTTATGTTTTTTTTTTCGTTGAGGGAGTGATGTGGGAGAGGGGGTTGTATCACTCTCTTCTCTTTTTTCTGTTCTCTCTCTCTCTCTCTCTCTCTCTCTCTCTCTCTCTCTCTCTCTCTCTCTCTCTCTCTCTCTCTCACTCACTCACTCTTAACATCTCATTCTCACATATTTTTATGTTGAAAAGTGGACGATTAAATGCATGAAAATTAATCAAAACAGCATAAAATGCCAAAGAAGATTAAGATTATTGATTTTGAAACATCAAAAATTCGAGTTGGCCTTTAATTAATTAGGCCTACTTTCAGAACGCATCCCCACAAATCAATAGTCGGTAGCTGGAAATTGTTGATTTATTGAAGTTTGATTGACCACCAAATTACAGGCCTGGCGGGATCACCGAACCAGCACAACGGAGTGCAGTAAGACTAGTACAGTTTGTTGCCATTCTTGGTTCGCATGAAGAGAGAGATATAAAGAGTACCAGAGTAACACTAGAAGCTAGATCTGTACTGATTTTCCCTCGTTTTCTTCTTCAAGCACCTCTTGGGGAAAGCTTTTAGACTAATTTATAGTAGATAGACCGGGACTGGAAATTTAATGTCTTGATCTCGCGTTCCTTGTTTACTTTAGTCATCTTTCAACGATTATTGTTCCTACATACGGCTCCGAGAGAGAGAGAGAGAGAGAGAGAGAGAGAGAGAGAGAGAGAGAGAGAGAGAGAGAGAGAGAGACACAGACAGACAGACTTAGGGGATGTTAAACATTTTAAAACTGCTATAAAAGGGCTATCATATTATAATATAATTGATGGGTTTATCACCTTAACAGCTGCTGCACTCCTAATCAGGGACAATAGTGTGACGTCAGTGGTGGTTCTGAATAATAATTATCTCCAGATCTTCAATTTACCACCCTGAGCCGGTTCGGCAGATACATTCAGTAGTGAATCTTTGCTCTCTTCACACAACGCCGTTTTGGAGCAAGACTGTCCGATTTGTTACTGCCTCGTTCTAAATGGACGGAAACTTTAGTTAGTCTTTTAGAACCAGGAAGTATCATAATAATGCTTCGCCAAGAAAAACTGAAATCATGTCCATTTCTTCCTGTCAGGATTGTTTTTTTTTTTTTTTTGCGCTGATCGCGAATATTTTATGGCTAGATTTGATAGACAAATTTACCTCTCTTTATATTTAAATAGCTCTTATTTATTTTATTTGTTTGCGTGCGTGAGGGGGAGGGGGTGGAACCAAGGTTAGCTACACAGAGACACACATAAAAATTATTTATGAAAAATGTCTATAATAAGCGTGTATTGGCATGGCGTCCACAATATTTTTGTCCAAGTTTTGTCTCCGACTTTTGCTGAGTCCGCTAGCACTTGACTGTCAATAACTAGTTCTATAAATCGGAATGGACAGAAAGTCTAAAAGACTAGCAGGAGCAGGGTGGGGTTGGCAGGGGTGCCTTCCTCTGAAATAGTTAGCAATATACATGCAAATTGGCCGCTGATTCTTCAACTTTTTGTCGGAAATGGAAAGACCCCACCTGATTCTCTGCTCGCACGGGGTTTGGTAAGGGAAGAGGATGGAGGAGAACCTAGAAGTTATGAAGAGAGTGAGGTATGGGGAATTCGTGGGTATTAAGAGAGTAATAACCTTATACCTTCATCACTTCCTCTTGATGGGTTATGACTGTAGCATAGAATGATAGTCGCCTTCTTTACGCCTTTTCGAAATCGTCCTCCACCTCCACCGTTTTCCCCTCTCATCTTCTCTCTCTTTTCCACCCTTCCCATTCCTTTCACGAAACCCTTTACTCTATTTCTTTCGTTATCGAACACACTTGCGGGTTTATGTTGTTGTTGTTGTTGTTGTTTTAGCTATCTCCTGTTTTTTGTCGCTCAGTCTGCTTTTGGTACTTCCCTCCCCCATCATTCTCACTCTCATTGTCTCCCTATCTCTCCCTCAATTACTCAGCTCCTCTCTCTCTCTCTCTCTCTCTCTCTCTCTCTCTCTCTCTCTCTCTCTCTCTCTCTCTCTCTCTCTCTCTTTTTCTTCTTTCGCTTCTATCTTATCTCCCTTACACAAGCGTTTCTTTCTCCCCCCTACCCCCTTTTTTTCTCCCCCCCCCCCCCACCACCCTCCTCTACTTGTTTCCCCCACCCTTTCGTAGCACCCCTAAGACTGTTATTCTTTCATTCCATAAATGGCACCTCAGTCTTGATACCCGGAAATTGGTTGTCTGAAAAATAAAATTGAGATAGAGCGTCGAATTGTATGGGTAGAGGATAGACACAGGCGATGGGATGGCGCAAAGAAAGAGTCCCTGGCTGTACTCTTTCTCCAGAAGCTTGAATTAACTCGTAGGTTATTTCTGGGATTGCTTTCTTCTTTTAATGATTTTCATAATGTGCGTTATACTGGATATATGTTTATTTGTGGGTATGACTGAGAAAGAGAGAGATGTGTACACGTTAGCCAAGAGAAAGGAGAAGATGGAATTAAAACGGAGAGAAAGAGAGAGGCGGAGAGTAAAACAAATGAATTAAATGAGCTAGAGATAGAGAGAGAGAGAGAGAGAGATTAAAGTCACGAAAAACATGTTAAATTTGGATAAACAACGATGGAGAGAGAGAGAGAGAGAGAGAGAGAGAGAGAGAGAGAGATTAAAGTCACGAAAAACACGTTAAATTTGGATAAACAACGATGGAGAGAGAGAGAGAGAGAGAGAGAGAGAGAGAGAGAGAGAGAGAGAGAGAGAGAGAGAGAGAGAGAGCATTCAGTTAAAAAAATTTTTCCGAGACCAAAACTACTTCATTAGATTGAAAGCTCCGATGCACTGTTATTGTTCTATTTCTGTACATTTTGTTTACACAGAGAAAAGCAATTGAAGCTTTAATATAAGCTTGAAGCTTTCATTAATTTTAAGTAAGAGCAGCTAAAAGCGGCGGACTTCAACGTGAAGTTTTCTTTTTTCTTAATTTTTTTTTTTTTTTTTTTTTTTTTTTTTTTTTTTTATAAAGATGGTTTGGGTTTTGATATATTATAATTCGTAATTAAAAGGCTTATTCTCTCTCCGCCTGTCTTTCTGCTCCTCTTTGCATCTCTACCCCCCTCTCTCTTTCCCTGCCTTTCTCTATATCCCTCCCTCTTTCCTCCCTCTTTTTTTTCTGGAAATATATACAAATACACATGCATATTCTGTACTTTCCCAAGCTATTGAAAGATTACTTCAATCACTCGTCAAAAGATTACCGATTCCAGCCGAAAGCTCCAAGGGCCTCATTGCTTTATAGGAATTCTTGTTATTATTTCTTATTATTTTTACATAATAATAATAATAATAATAATAATAATAATAATAATAATAATAATAATAATAATAATAATAATAATAATAATAATAATAATAATAATGATGATGATGATGATGATGATGATGATAATAATGAGATTTGAAGAGGACCAAAATAGTTCGGGAGATTTAAAAAAATAACTCACCATTCTTATTTCGAAACGAAACTGAATCTTGTAGAAGGAAGATAGACTTAAATCATTAGAAATTATGCTATCGAATCGAGCAAAACCCCCACACGGTTAAAAACAGAGAAAATGTTATGAGCGGACCGAAGCTCAGCGTCAGTGGGAAATAGTTAATAAACTATCAGAAGAAAGCAAATCGTGTCGGAAGCAAATTTAATAGTCAGTCAATATAATAGTGCCTGTGCTGTTTTGCATTGTGGAAAATTGGGCTTTGGTCTTGGGGAAAGGTCGAGCACTGGGTCAAACAGTGGAAATAATGGCAGAATATTCGCGCTGTCTCTAATCTCAAGTAATTAATTGACTCCACCACCCTATCACGTTATATGATATATTGAAGTCATTTTGCCTTCTATCTTTATGTCTTTCTCTGTCTCTCTACCCTTCCTCTTTGTCATTTCCTATTTGGCTTTTTGTCGTTGCTCTCTCTTTCCTTCTCTGTCCATCTACCTTTCCTGAAGTTATTGACTTCTTCCTCTTTGAACTTTCCTCCGTTCACTTTTTCATTTCTTTTCTTTGCCTTCCAGTTTCTTCCTATCTTTTGTTGCTGTTGTTGTTGTTGTTGTTCTTCTTCTTCTTCTTCTTCTTCTTCTCTCTCTCTCTCTCTCTCTCTCTCTCTCTCTCTCTCTCTCTCTCTCCCCCCCCCCCCCTCACTCTCTTTTCCGTCAAAATCTCTTCCTCACACCCACACCCACACACTGTGTAGTTTGAACATTTTCAGCACAAAATATCACTCTAGCATTTGAAAATGTGGAAAAGCTTCTAGTACCAGTTCATTAATTATTTGACAAGTCAAATTTTGTCTAGTAAAATTTGTTCGACAAGTTGGCACATCGATCTGCTTGTTTTCCTGAAGAATTTTTTGCGGAGTAAACTTTAGAATACGATTATATATATATATATATATTATTTTTTGTCTCTTTTTATTTATATGTAATTCCTTTATCCACTATCGATTTGCCCAGTACACCGTGCTCACGTCTAGAAATGCTATAAATGAACGCTCTTCGATTATATCCGCTTCCCTTGATCAAAAGTTCAGACACAACCAAGATCCAAACTTCAAGCGTCTGTTTGTTTCAAGACTTCCTGTGGCATCATACCGCTCGCAGACCACTGTGGCCGACCCGAGCCTCTCTATCTTGATCTACGTATTTCATTCTCTGTAATCTCCATG
>JAWDGP010007194.1:170000-215000 GCA_033675545.1 Elysia crispata | reverse complement strand
CTCCTTACTTGTCGAGCACTGTTGCTATATTGTGTTATTTCATATACAACTTTATAAAACGATAGATAGGTATATAGATAGATAGAAAGGCAGACAGATTCTTTCTGTAAAAGAATTAGATAGATTCGCTACCCTCTGTCCAGGCTGGATATTCCAGTCAGCTTCTGACTGTTGTAATCATAATATGTATATATATATATATATATATATATATATATATATATGTGTGTGTGTGTGTAGTTGGAAGATAAGTTGGGATGATTGATAAGAGTGCTCAACTGTGGGAGCATTTCATATATACATATATATATATATATATATATATATATATATATATATATATATATATATATATATGATATATGTATATATATGGCTGTATCATTATACATTACAGCCGTGATACTCTGTCGTCGTGTCGCCTAGAGTGAACGAGACTGGAAGCGAAATGTCTCGACTACTGGCTCTACTCATGTAGTGCTCCTTGAGCTTGTACTGAGCTCAATCATTTCTCTGATAAAAGGATATACGAGTCGAGTTTGATTGTGTTTGTGTGTTTTGCTTGTCTTGTGTTGACGATGTGATAGGGAGGGTTTATGACCACTCCGCCTAAGATTTGAGTGATTTATACTGTCTATAATAACGGAGAGTGGCGTGCTGATATTTAATTACCCCGAAGAAGTATTTTTTTTTTTTTTTGTAACTTTCGAATGATTAATGTTATTGTTATATTGTTTGAAAGAAAAAATGACGAACTCCCTAAATCAATTATTGTTAAAGATCAAGCGCCGATGGCAACACGGTAGAAAGAGCGCCTCTAGATCTTCTACGGTTTTTTTTTTGTTTTTGTTTTTTTGCCAATCGTTAACTGTCATGGCGCCGAGTTTCAGTAACGCCACAAGGCTCAGTTGATACAGCGTTGAAGTGACAATACGGAAGTCTCGCGTGTACATTTCTGATGGAGTCAGAAGTATCGAATCATTCCAGACGAAGGGTTAACGAAAGCTTAATAGGAGCTACTTAGTGTCCAACGTTGCGCTTCGTTGTTTGTGGCTGAAAGTTAAGCAGTTGATCTTAACTTGTTTTAAAAGACTAACTACCATGAATGTGGTACATACACTGCTTTGGCTAAAAGCTAAGCAGTTGAACTTAACTTGTTTTAAAAGACTAACTTCCATGATTGTGGTACAGTTTCAAAAACATGAACAATAAAAACACTTTTATTTTCAAATCATGATATGTTATAATTTTTCTTCTAGCTTGACACTTTTTAAATGATGAGCTGTTAAAGGTTATTACCTGAGGCCTGGAGTTAAACTCAATTGTGAAAGAGATGTTTCTTGAATCTATCGACTTCTGTCTTAACTTAAAAACTTTCCTATTTTTCTCTAATTGTACACAACTCTTTCTGTGGACGTGTCTCTCTCTCTCTCTCTCTCTCTCTCTCTCTCTCTCTCTCTCTCTCTCTCTCTCTCTCTCTCTCTCTCTCTCTCTCTCTCTCTCTCTCTCTCTCTCTCTCTCTCTCTCTCTCTCTCTCTCTCTCTCTCTCTCTCTTTCTGTCGCCTTTTTCTTCTCCTCGATGCGCCTCTTTCAAACAATCCATCCCTATTAGTAAAGTTCTTTTGTTATTAATCACCGAAAAAAAAAAAAAGAAAAGAAAAGAAAATAAGATCACTGTACTGCTACAAACTGTAGCCTCAGTCTGCCTGCGTAGATCTCAAGAACCAAACTGGAGCTTGTAAAAGAGGCCGATCAGTCAGAACCGTTAATGAGCAGCTATTAGGGTCTAATTGTGGCCTCTTCTCATCCTCCGACAAAAGACGGTAAGTGCCGAAGGGCGTTATTAATGGGACAGAAAAAAAAACAAAAAAAAAAACAAGAGCGCCTGCGAGCAGAGAAAAGGTAAAAGAACTGGGAAGGGAGGCAAGCAACGAAGAAAGAAATAACAATGGCTGACAACTGGGATGTGAAGGATCCCTTTTTAAAACAGGATTTTTTTTCTTTTTCTTTTATTTTTTTTTTATTCTCCTTTAAACATCATTCTGTTTTAAGGTACTAAGTAATTTCTTCGTATATTTATTCTCTCTCTCTCTCTCTCTCTCTCTCTCTCTCTCTCTCTCTCTCTCTCTCTCTCTCTCTCTCTCTCTCTCTCTCTCTCTCTCTCTCTCTCTCTCTCTCCCCCTCTTTCTCTCTTTCTCTTTCTCTGTCTCTCTCTCCCTCTTTCTCTTCCTTAACCCATCTCTCTTTCTGTATGGCATTGACAGTTTGTCGCTCCTCTTTTATTTTCCCCCTTGCCTCCATATCTCTCTAAAGAATAAGTTATTATTCCTTTTATTAGTATAGTCATCATTCTGTTAATATATCTCATCTTTTAGATTGCAAACTTCGTCACTTCTTTTTTTTTTCCATTTCATTTTTTCCTTTTTTTCCCTGTTGCCACCCCCAGCCCTCCAGAAAAAAAAACTTCCATTATCCGTATGGCCAAACCATTTACCTCTTTTCCCTCCTCTCCCCCTTCCTTTCTCCTTTTCCTCAGTACTCTTGTCTTGAACAGATCCTAATGAGACTGTTGGGGCCTATCTAACCCAGCCTTACCTTTTAATACCGAGCCCCAAGGGGAAAAATAATGGGGCCCTATGCTT
Organism: Elysia crispata; assembly: GCA_033675545.1. Lineage (NCBI taxonomy): Eukaryota > Metazoa > Mollusca > Gastropoda > Plakobranchidae > Elysia > Elysia crispata. The sequence continues at coordinate 212,358 of JAWDGP010007194.1, read as the reverse complement.
AATTAGGACATCTGGCCTTTGCGGAATTTCCCGCTACTTTTTTGCCGCGCAATCGCGCACCTCGTATGCGCAAGTAATTGTATAAATAAACACAGGCAACGGTACGTTATCCCAGATATAATATCAACCGAAAAAAAAAAAAATAACAGGACTAGATCTAGTTGAGGACTCTAAACAAAAGAATGCAAAGATAGTTTCATGACAAAAAAATTTGCCATTTCAAACAAACCATGATTTCCAAATCACACACACACACACATACATGATTATATACACATACGTCTTTCATAATTATATGAGCAAACTAACCGACACTCAGACAGACAGTTACGTGCATTCCTATCTGTCTCAATTTTCTCTTTTCATTCTCTCTCGCCTTCTCTTTTTTTAAGTATCTTATTCACTAACCTTTCTTTCATTTTCTCCATCTTTCTATTAATTTATACAAATCCAATCAGTTTACTGCTTCGCTTTCTCTCTCTCTCTCTCTCTCTCTCTCTCTCTCTCTCTCTCTCTCTCTCTCTCTCTCTCTCTCTTTCTCTCTATCTCTCTCTCCCTCTCTTTCTCTCTCTCTCGCTCTCCCTCTCTCTCCCCATCTCCTCTTCCTCCTCACGTTTCTGCCAATATTATTGTTTTCTTCACTCTCCTCTAATCACCCTAACACGCCTCTTCCCTTTTTTCCTTCCTTCCTTCTTCCCCCTCTTCCACACACACACACACACATATACTCTCACTCTCTTCGGTCTTTACTGAAGCTGCACGACCTGGTGCACACGCTGAAAACATCCCTTCCCCCCTCTCCCCAAACCCCCTCCAGGTCTTTCTCTCCTCCCCCCCTCCCTTTCCCCCCGCTCACGACTCACCCTTGAAAAGACTTCCACCTAACAGCGCTCGCACCTTCAGGTGTGTATTATTAATTTCAAGTGCCCACTAAGACCTGGTCTAATTAGCGCAAAGGGTCTTTGCTGGTGAGCGCCTGACCACTTGGCCATTCTCGCTGCTGGACAATGGAGAGGTGGTCAGAGGAAGTACGGGGGGCTGGGGCCATTGTGCCTGCTCGGTCAATTACTAGGGAGAAGGGGGGAGAGAGAGAGAGAGAGAGAGAGAGAGAGAGAGAGAGAGAGAGAGAGAGAGAGAGAAAGGGAGTGGGTGGTGGAAAGACAGATAAAGAAACGTAGAAGCTAAAAGGGCGAAAGAGAGAGACAGCGGCGGAAAGAGAGACTGAGAGAGATTGAAACAGAGAGAAATAGGATACGTCTTAAGAGAGGGAGAGCGAGAGAGATAGAGAAAGAGAAAAGGGGAGTGGGTGGTAGAAAGACAGAGAAAGAAACGTAGAGGCTGAAAGGGCGAAAGAGAGATACAGCGGCAGAAAGAGAGACAGAGCCATATAGAGAGACTGAGTGAGAGAGAAAGAAAGAAATAGGTTTCTTCTCAAGAAAGGAAACGATAAAGCGAGCAATTATTATAGTTTTTGAAAATGGGGATGAGAATGCTTGAGAAGTGCTTTCATAGAAAAAGAAAAAAAAGAAATTTAATTAGATTTTTTCTTGCGATAAAGGGGAAAATAAAACGGTTATTGAACCTAATATCAATGTAAGGGCATTTTAAGTACAGTAAGTTACTTTATACACGGACTGATGCCTACTGGTCAGGTAAAGGGCCATAATTTGCATTGTTAGCCCCTCAACAAAATATAATAGTTAATGTTCTGAGAACCAAATCCAGGCTTGTGGTTCATCGTACATCATGTGAATGCATATCGAGCGAGCTAACCACACAACCCCTTAAAACCCTTGTTGATTTTATTCAAACCCTTGACTATGAAGAAAAAAATTTTCCACATTATTAAAAAAAATATAGCCAGCTTGTGTGGTGATGTTCAATTCGATACACGAAATAGCTGTGGCCTAGGTATCGCGCTTTCATGCGAAAAAAAAAATTGAAAAAAAAAAAAAAAAGATTCCGAATACTAAATCTCATTTCCCTACTTTTGAGACCTATTAATGAGCCGGTAAGTAATCGTTGTATTTTTAACGACAAAGACTTTATATTTATTATAATGTGTTTTTATTTCTCAGGTTGTTTGGCTCAGGAGGCTCGTGTTATGGCTGTGGTCAGCCGATTCCGGCCAGCGAGATGGTGATGCGAGCACAGACCAGTGTCTACCACCTCAAGGTCAGTGGACACATAGTTAAAAAAAAAAAGACCAATGATTAGCTTATTTTTTTTTTTCTGTTAGTAAATTGTCTCGCTCACCCACATCTCCTGACTTCGTATTAAAATGTTTTCTTTCCTTTTACGTTTCGAACACCTTGGCTTAACAACACGATTTTCTATCTTAGGGTTCTTATTAATTTTAGTTTATTTTTGCAGACATCAGTTTTTGATATAAGATATTTAGCCTCAGGTTACACCTTTACTGAGCTCAGAGGGAATAAACGAACTCTGCTTGGACTACTCCTCAGTACATCCGCACTCAAAAAAAAAAAAGTGCTAGGATGAAGGAGTTTTTTTCACGGTAAGTTTCGAAATAGCTCCAGCGTCATTCATGATGTTTCTCAGCCTTTTTTATTATTTCTACTATTTCAAGAATCAGCAGAAATTACTTGCAGGCCAACTTACAAGAATGGGGAATTAATTATAACTAATTTGCCCTCCTTAATTCTAGAATCGTTTATTCGTTATATAACATGGCATCCAGTTCTTCAGTCACTAGGTCTCTTAACCTTTTTTTCTGATATAAACGTCATTGCTCAGCTGATCTCAAAACATCTGCGGTGAAGTAATCATTAGCGGAGCAGTACAGATTTGATTTAATAATAAAACTAAATTGAGTAAGTTCTTTTTTCACTATGCCTCAACTAGTAACCTGTTAATTTAGCTCTAGGTGGAAACAGAAAAATTAAAAAATATATATATTAAGATGGGAGAGTGAAAGACAGAAAAAGGGTGTGTGTGTTAAGTGAGAGAGAGAGAGAGAGAGAGAGAGAGAGAGAGAGAGAGAGAGAGAGAGAGAGAGAGAGAGAGAGAGAGAGCAATAGGCTTCTAATTTTATTTCCTTTCCAACCATTTTATGACTTGTTTACTGAACACATTTTCAGCTTAACCCCTATGTTCAAATCCGTGAATTGATTTCTAACTTAATATCTTGAAGGTCAATCCATAAACACCTTAACAATTTTATATGCCCTAAGGTTAAATCTATAAACAGACTACTAGTTTTATAATTCCCAAGGAAAAAAAATCCATAAACAGATTTCTTATTTAATATCTCCCAAGGTCAAATCCACGAATAGACTTTCTTTCTCCCCAGGTCAAACCAGAAACAAATCACTAGCTTTATATCTTCCAAGATGAAATCATTCTAAATGTTATGTTTATTTACACGCTCATCTTAAACATCTTATTAAAGACCAGTCAACTTCGATCTAGCACGATCCTTCAGAGACACGGTACTCCATGTGGTGCCCCGCATAAGACTCTAAGCGACACTTTTGAGACATCATACAATCTAGAATTAAGAGCTGCTCTTAATGGGTTTAAACAATTAAAAAACATGATTATTAATATCTAATAATAACGCATTTGAAACCAACCAGGCATCAAAAGAAAAAAAAAATTGTTTTAATGACCCGCATCACAGTTCGAAACTCTGTATAATTTTCTCTCATCTCTCTCCACCGGCTCCGTCGATGACCAGTGCTTTACCTGCTGCACGTGCCACAGTCCACTCAACACAGGTGACCGCTACGGCATCGTCCAGGGCAGTCTGGTATGTGAGCAGGACTTTCCCAAGGTGGTCAAGGGTCTCACGCCGCTACCGAACCGGACCTCACATAAGGTAGGTCACTTTCACACTGAGGGCCTTTGGATTTTGTTTTGTTTTGGTTTTTTCTTTGTTAGTCTTCCTCTTGTTCATCTCCTCTTCCCCTCCTCTTCCTCCTCCTCCTCCTTCTTCTTGTTCTTATTTTTTTTTCTTGTTGTTGTTGTTGTTCTTCTTCTTCTTCTTCTTCTTGTTCTTATTTTTTTTATTGTTGTTGTTGTTGTTGTTGTTGTTGTTGTTGTTCTTCTTCTTCTTCTTCTTCTTCTTCTTCTTCTTCTTCTTCTTCTTCTTCTTCTTCTTCTTCTTCTTCTTCTTCTTCTTCTTCTTCTTCTTCTTTTCCTCCTCCTCCTCCTCCTCCTCCTCCTCCTTCTCCTCCTTCTTAACCTATCCCTGTAAGACTAAAGTTAGATCATCGCATACCATAATTTGATCCTTTACCAAGACTTTATGAAAAAACTGTCAGACATGATGGAAAACGATCATAAAATTGTCAGTGTCGTAAATTTCCCTAAATTTTGAGATACGATTATTTCGCAGTCACAAACCAACCACTTCAGTTTATCAATTTATTCTACTGCCAGCGCAAGTTTATCACATTTACTCTACAGAACTAAAACTTAGAACTAAAGAACCCAGGTAATATTTGTTCTAAGTCTGGTTTGAGCTAGATAATAAAGCAAAAAGCATTAATTCTTCTTGAAAAGTCAGAAGGTAGAAATTGTAGTGCGAAGAGTCTATTTATTGCAAGACACATAGGTAGACTTCAGCCTTAACATATTCTGCATGGCATTTATGATTTGTTTTTAATTCTTCGATTCTAAAAAGAAAGACTGGCAAAGACTTAAATCAACATACAATCTAAACATGTAAATTAGAGAGTAAGAAGAGTAAGACAGTGGCCCAGTTTTTCCCGACTCTAGCTCTCCTTATGAAAAATTAAATGAGATAAACAGCGCTGAGAATCCATATCATTAAGAAGAAGCTTCTAGTCCTGAGCTATAAGGTTATCCATTAATTTTTATGCTCCGAACCTTTACAATGTATGAAATAATAAAGAGACAAGAGAATAGACTGGTTCTACCCACCTTTAATTTATATTTTGCATCATAATGATACATGCATCCTCTTTTTGAATTCGATAAATTTTTCTGTCTCTATCTTCTCTCATCTCTCTCGCTCTCTCATTCTCCTCCCCTCTTTCTTTCTCTCTCTTCCCTTTTCTTGTACTCCTCCACCCGATCTTTTTCTCTCTATATCCTTTCATTCTGTCTCTCCGTGTATGCTTTTACTACCGATATGACTATCTGTCTTCCATTTTGTCTGTTTTGTCTTATTATCTATCTCTGTCTGTGATGCTCTGTCTTTCTCTTAGAGTATCTCTCTCTCTCTCTCTCTCTCTCTCTCTCTCTCTCTCTCTCTCTCTCTCTCTCTCTCTCTCTCTCTCTCTCTCTCTCCACCCCCTCCCTTCTCGTTCTTGCCCTCTTTTTTTTTTTTTTTTTTCTTTTTTTTTTTTGTTTCGCATTTCGTCTATTTAATTTCACCTCCGACATTTGCATGGCCTCATACCAAACCAATTAACTAGAGTGATAGATCGCCTCAGTTCTGCTGCCGAGAACCAATCGGCGCTCGACAAACCCAGACCGTCAGACGGGAGCTGAAGTACGCATGCGTTAAATCAAAGTACGGAGAGTCTCGCGAGATTTTCAACATCGAAACAAGGCGGAGCAGATGGACGGATAGTTAAATGCGGAGTAAATGATGTAATTTGAGCCCAGAATTAATCTCGCAACATCTCCCATTATCCCGCTTTTTGACATTTTATTTGCCCTTTTTTCTCTTTTATCTCCTTGTCATAAATTCATGATATTATTAGGAAAGTTTTCTTTTTTGGACTTCTTTTTTTTTTTAAATGTCCTTGGTTTTTCGTGTTTGGGCAAACCTTCGTTTGTTTTATGTTATTCGCTTTACAAAACCAAGTGCTTGTCGGAGGAAGGGGAAAAAAAAAGCGGGCTGTGTTTTTGTTATGTTTCCTACTCCACAGGGACAATTTCATGATTGGGGATCGACAAAAACCAATTATAGATTCCTAGTGTGCGTGTGTGTGCGCTGGCTCTCTGTGTGCCGTGTGTGTTCTGTGTGTGTATTTTCCATTACTCCAATTTCCCAATTTATTTTCCAGCCCCCTTTTGTTTTCTTTCTCTCTTCCCATTTGTCTCAATTAAATGGAGGGATGAGTATTTGAAATACGGATAAAGTGGCTCGCCGGCTAATAGCTTCGTCTTCTGAATTTATATAACGTCAACGGTTTGTTTGTATGTTTACAGAATGAGAAATCTATAGCTACGGGGCTCCGGAGGGTGGGGGGTGGAGGGAAAAAAAGGAGGTTGAGGGAGGGGGGAGGAAGAGGGAGGAGGAAGAAGTAGGGGTTCTTACAACTTATAGAATTTAAAGATACGACAGATGTTGGGAAGATGAAGTGTATAAATGACGATTAAGAAGAAAAAATGGAATGAAGATGGATATTTTGAATGCGGATTTGAAGGCTTTTAAATTCAATTTCATTTATTTATTTAATTATTTATTATTTATTTTTTGTTGTTGTTGTTGTTGTTGTTGTTTATTTGGTTTTTTCTCTTGATAATCGTAATGAGGTATAGAAAAGGAATGTGAGAGGGAAGGATAGGGAGTGGTAGAGAAACACGAAGGGGAAAATAGAAACAAAGAATGAAGGGGAAAAAAAGATAGACACATCCGTGCAAAATAACACAGAAAGGTAGAGAGACAGAAAGAGGAAGAGAGGGAGAGAGAGAGAGAGAGAGAGAGAGAGAGAGAGAGAGAGAGAGAGAGAGAGAGAGAGAGAGAGAGAGAGAGAGAGAGAGAAATCTGTGCCGAAATTCGATTCTTTTTGCACCATCTGTGCTTCCATTGCACAACAAGGCGGCTGAATGCAGATTCCTAAAGCTTTGCATTTTATCGCGTTCATGTGTGTGTGTGTGTGTGTGTGTGCATGTGTGATCATGCAAGATTATTTGCTGAATTACTTGGGGTCGCCCGTCTGTGCGAAGGGAAATAATGCATAGCTCATTTGTAATAATTGGTTTGTCTCATCAATTATCTTTTTTTTTGTTTTGTTTTTTTTTTTTATTTTTTTTTTTTTTTTGGTCCATATTATTATCTTTGTTCCTTCTTTCCTTAGCCGAGCTCCCCTCCCCATTAAATCTTTTTATCTTTTTATCCTCATTCTGTCCCCTGATCTTAGTGTGTTCAGGGTAACCTTGCTTTATTTCCTCCAGCAAAGTGAGTCAGCCGGTAATGACTAAATGCAATCGTGATGAGTAGGAGCAAGCTGTATCACGCGCTGCCTAATTATGGCGTCTCTTCTTGCTGGCTGTTGCATGGATCAATCCAGGCCAATCTCCTGAGCGACGCCATTTTTAATGAGGAATTTTACCAGAATATAAATTTGCGATTTTGACGATTCTCAATTTTGATCGTCGTAAAATTTTAATAAATAATCTTCCCTTGATACTGTATCCAGATTGCTCATCTGTTTACCATAGCCTTGAATGTACATGAATAGCCCAGCCTACTATTCTAATTTTCTCATCCACTCTTTATTAATGTCGAATTTTGTCAAAAACTGAATGACAAGAGTTTTGTTTTATGTCTCGATACTTTTTTTTCAATGATTTTTTGGCCCCGGAGAAAAAAGATTTGACGTTAGCTTAATTGTGAAGTTTTGTTATTTGTTGATTCACTCTTTATTGCTATTGAATCTACAGACAAAATAATTATTCTAAGACTCGATTGACGAGAAAAGAGATGGCTTTTCCGTCCCAAGAATGAGTCATTGGTCGCGCCAGACGTGTGTGCTATTACTTGCAAAAGCTGGTTGGGATTTCTGTGTATTATTATTCGTTAAATGGGGGATATTAATATTTTTTAGATAATTTTTTGTTGGCTATCTCAAAATTTATGTATTATGCACCGTTAGTAATCTGCAGTTTTAAATTTAGTAGATCTGTAGTACTACTAGTAGTAGATGTGGTGGTGGTGGTAGTTGCAAAAAAAGTAGTAGTAGTAGTAGTAGTAGTAGTAGTAGTAGTAGTAGTAGTAGTAGTAGTAGTAGTAGTAGTAGTAGTAGTAGTAGTAGTAGTAGTAGTAGTAGTAGTAGTAGTAGTAGTAGTAGTAGTAGTAGTAGTAGTAGTAGTAGTAGTAGTAGTAGTAGTAGTAGTAGTAGTAGTAGTAGTAGTAGTAGTGGTAGTAGTGTAGTAGTATTAACAATGAAATATGTAGTTAGGGCACTTAAACAAGAACACCACTGGCAGTTTGTAGGAATAGTAGCAATAATAGTCGTGTATTACTAATACTATAAGGGAATTAATACTAATGCTGAGTATAGATATAACAAAAAGCTTCTGCTTTGGTAATTCTGGATGTGTTCTCGTTGTGTGAAAAGTATAATGAGGGTAGGATGAGGCATGGCGCATTCATAAACGGAGGAAATGATTATGAAAGCATTGAGAAGAAGACTGGCATGCACGCTAACATCTTAATGATCATAGCGCAGATGGTTGCTATTTATGTAATTATCACGCTCAATAGAAGCAGCTCGTTTAAAAGACTTATGAGGAAAATTGTTGAAGGAAAGTGGTGGAAAATAATGTAGAAAGTCTGAGTGTAGATATAATATTGATTGTTTTGTTTGTTGCATAAGCTCTTTCAATTACGTAAAATAATTCTTAGAATAATACGATGCAATCATAGAGTTAGCTTTGAGTGAACGGTTAAGGAGAAGAAGAGAGGGAGAGAAAGGGTGGAGACAGACAGATACAGATACCATGCTGATAGAGAAAAAAACAGGAGAAAGGAAATAGGGAAGATTTGAAAAATAAAATAGGAGCTGGAAAAGAGTGACAGATACTCAGAGGAGCTTTGCTAGAGTAAGTTGAGTAGAAAGAAGGGGAACTGATAAAGGTTGAGACAAGCGGTGCACATCTTTAAATGCCGTATTTGCTAGAACTGATAAAGGTTGAGACAAGCGGTGCACAGCTTTAAATGCCGTATTTGCTAGAACTGATAAAGTTTGAGACAAGCGGTGCACAACTGCAAATGCCGTATATGCTAGAACTGATAAATGTTGCGACAAGCGGTGCACAGCTTTAAATGCCGTATTTGCTAGAACTGATAAATGTTGCGACAAGCGGTGCACAACTGTAAATGCCGTATATGCTAGAACTGATAAATGTTGTGACAAGCGGTGCACAACTGTAAATGCCGTATATGCTAGAACTGATAAATGTTGTGACAAGCGGTGCACAGCTTTAAATGCCGTATATGCTAGAACTGATAAATGTTGTGACAAGCGGTGCACAGCTTTAAATGCCGTATATGCTAGAACTGATAAATGTTGTGACAAGCGGTGCACAGCTTTAAATGCCGTATATGCTAGAACTGATAAATGTTGTGACAAGCGGTGCACAGCTTTAAATGCCGTATTTGCTAGAACTGATAAATGTTGTGACAAGCGGTGCACAGCTTTAAATGCCGTATTTGCTAGAACTGATAAATGTTGTGACAAGCGGTGCACAGCTTTAAATGCCGTATTTGCTAGAACTGATAAATGTTGTGACAAGCGGTGCACAGCTTTAAATGCCGTATATGCTAGAACTGATAAATGTTGTGACAAGCGGTGCACAGCTTTAAATGCCGTATTTGCTAGAACTGATAAATGTTGTGACAAGCGGTGCACAACTGTAAATGCCGTATATGCTAGAACTGATAAATGTTGTGACAAGCGGTGCACAGCTTTAAATGCCGTATTTGCTAGAACTGATAAATGTTGTGACAAGCGGTGCACAGCTTTAAATGCCGTATTTGCTAGAACTGATAAATGTTGTGACAAGCGGTGCACAGCTTTAAATGCCGTATATGCTAGAACTGATAAATGTTGTGACAAGCGGTGCACAGCTTTAAATGCCGTATTTGCTAGAACTGATAAATGTTGTGACAAGCGGTGCACAGCTTTAAATGCCGTATTTGCTAACTACTTTCCTCTTGGAGAACGCAATTATAACATTCTAGCTTGTAATTGTCCGTATTTAAGATATTAAGAGTGAATGCATGACTGTGTGTGTGTGTGTTTTTGTTTTTTTTTTTTTTTTTTTATATATAATTTTACATCTTTTCCTTCTTACAAATTTTTCTCTTCGAGTCTTTATTTTTGTTCATCATTTAGTTCAAAAGTTCTTTAACCTCGTATGCGTCGACTTATGAAGACAAGACAGTGTTAGTTTAAATGGGACCCAATCTACCAGCAGATGGTATAGCAATAAATCGAGCCCTTCTCTCTTTATGATTAATCCGAAGCTCTTCTTCATGGGCAATCTGGCACTCTATGCCTGTAAACCCATTTTTTACACTTTATTGCAGCCTACTAACAGTGCGTAACTCTGTGGTTTTGTTTCGATGAAATGGCCAAAGCTTAACATAAAAACTAAAACAGAAGGTTTAGGAAGAGTAATGAGGACATGCTCTTGTCACGCCACAACAAACACTGGTGACTTTGAGAAGTAATTATAACCCTGAGTTCACACTGCCTAGTTCGTACTGCCTAGTTCATACTGCCTAGTTCATACTGCCTAGTTCACACTGCCTAGTTCATACTACCTAGTTCACACTGCCTAGTTCATACTGCCTAGTTCATACTGCCTAGTTCATACTACCTAGTTCACACTGCCTAGTTCATACTACCTAGTTCACACTGCCTAGTTCATACTGCCTAGTTCATGCTACCTAGTTCATACTGCCTATTCATACTACCTAGTTCATACTGCCTAGTTCATACTGCTTACTTCATATTGCCTAGTTCATACTACCTTTTTCATACTGCCTAGTTCATACGGTCTAGTTCATACTACCTAGTTCCCTTTGATTCCGCTGCCTGTTATTACTGGCGATCTGCATCAGGGTTTTTAGTGTTCAGCGAGCGATAGTAAAGGACTGGGGAACAGAGGCCTTAACTACGATAAACCGTGGTGTTTATGAGTATCATGGCTTTGTTAGTGTAAAATTTCAATACGAAGGTAATAGTTAGACAAAGATGAGGATGACGATTCACACTGCCTAGTTCATACTACTTAGTTCATACTGCCTATTTCATACTGCCTAGTTCATACTATCTAGTTTACACTGCCTAGTTCATTCTGCCTAGTTCATACTACCTAATTCATACTGCCTATTTCATACTGCCTAGTTCATACTACCTAGTTCACACTGCCTAGTTCATTCTGCCTAGTTCATACTGCCTATTTCATACTGCCTAGTTCATACTACCTAGTTCACACTGCCTAGTTCATTCTGCCTAGTTCATACTACCTAGTTCATACTACCTAGTTCATACTGCCTAGTTCATACTGACAAGTTCATACTGCCTAGTTCATACTGACAAGTTCATACTGACAAGTTCATACTGCCTAGTTCATATTACCTAGTTCCCTTATTCCGCTGCCTGTTATTGCTGGCGATCCGCATCGGGGTTTCTAGTCTTCAGCGAGCGATAATAAAGGACTGGGGAACAGAGGCCTCAACTACGATAACCGCGTGGTGTTTGGGAGAATGATGGCTTGGTAGTGTAAAATTTCAGGACGAAGGTAATAATTAGACAATGATGGCGATGATGATGATTATGAGGATGACGATGACGTTGATGATTATGATGGTTATAAAGAATATTATGATATTGATGATGTTAATGATAGATATGGTGATGTTGATTTCGGGAGGGGGTGGGGGGGAGGGGTCAAGATGATGCTAACAACAACGATGATAACAATGAGAATAAAAGTTGAGGAATAAACCGATGTTTCAGCCTGCGACCTTGGTGATCTCCAAGATATGATAACAACTCATAAGGCAATTCGTTCGGGTGGTAGAGAGAATCCTCTATGATGGAGCTGATAGCGAGACCCGGTGTGAGTAATAATCCGCATTTCAGTGCACCGATAGAGCAGGCAGAAGATGCACGGATTGTTCCGTCTGCTGAGAATCTCATGCTCGGAGCCCGCAAACGACGGACTTAATTAGTTTACACATGTACAGACGTGCACACAGCCCGGTCCCTTTCATCTGTCCAATCTGTCGGATCTCTGGCCCGGAGGCTTGTCGTGCATGCGCAATTGTCATGCGCAATGTTTGGTTCCTGTCTCTCTTGGCTGTAGGGAGAGAGATAAAGCGGTGTATGTGTAAGATATTAGGGAAGATTTTTTTTTTTAAAGTAAATATCAAATTACCGTTTCAAGTTTGTGTTTGAAGTTAACATCCATAGAAGATGTGATGTGTTTAATAGTTGAACAGAGAGCAAACAGCGAGGGGGGGAGGGAGGGGGGGGGAGAGAGAGAGAGGGAGAGAGAGAGAGAGAGAGAGAGAGAGAGAGAGAGAGAGAGAGAGAGAGAGAGAGAGAGAGAGAGAGAGAGAGAGAGAGAGAGACAGAAAAATAATTGAGGAAAACATCGTGATCGAATGACAAGATATCGAAAAACAATAAATAAATTGATATAGTTCGAAGACAACAAATTGAAAGCACAATTATTGCAAGCAAGACCCAGACAGAATTTAAGTGCGAGTAGCAGATAAAGGACAAGATTATGCCTAGAAATAGGTAAGGAGATCAGGAGAAAGATAGAGACAAAGACAAGGATTATACAGACGGATACAAACACAGTCAGACTAAATCAAATAGCTTGAGATAAGCATGTAGATTAATTACGCAATGTCACCCCGCCTTGGTTGTTTTGTTTTTGTTTTGTTTTTTTTGGCGCGATACTATTACTAGCGATACTGAGGGATGAGAATCGTAGCACATGAAAACTTGAAAAAAAAAAAAAAAAAAATCCGGGTAGAGTTAAAAAAAAAAAAATTCTGTTCTTAGGTCATGAGGTCTCGTCGACATATCTCACAGTGACGCCCAAGTGCAATTTGTCCTGGTTTCGCAAATACTGGAGTGTTTGATGTGGGCTTTGGTTACTTGTGCGGGAATCTGGGGAGGGATTAGTCGTGTTTAGTTGGACATTTTTGTCCGCGGCATTTACCTAGATGCATTATTGTCTGTGAGAGAAGGATTGAGAGACGGGGAGGAATAATGCTGTCTGCATTGAAGGTCAGAAATAAGATAAAACAGCTGTGATGGAGAAGAGAAGGAGAAAGAGGGAAATAATGAGGATATTAATTTTAAGACGAGACTTGTCGGTGAGGTAGATCGAGTTTAGAAGTGGGTGCTGGTAAGGATTATCTTCCTAATGATTTAAAAAAAAAATGATTGAGAGGTCGTGTTACATTTGGGTTGGTGGGATGAAATTGATAACGAAATTTTTAAAAAGATAATGATAACGTTACGATAAAGATGATAATGAAATATACGATGATGGTGTAGATGATAGTAATGATGGTCATGATAGTAATAATGACGAAGATGATAATCATAAATGTGATGATGCTGTAGATGATGATATTATTGGCCATGATAATGATAATGATGAAGACGATGTTGATGATGATAAGGACGATGATGTAGATGATGACATTTCTGTCCAGACACCTTTGCCAGTGAGTTAAATTAATATTGACACTGAGCCCAACTCTACACCTCAACTAAAAGATACATCTGAGTCCTGAAATTTCATCTCGGCTCATTTTCATGCGTTGATCAAAGCCAGCTCCAAATTCATTTAGGCCTTTTTAGTTTTGGTTTTTATTTCATGAATACTTTTGTCCCACTGAGGTGTTTTTATGAAACAGTGAAAAGTTAATAAGCACCTTGTATGTAACAGACAGGCTCTGTCAAAGAATTAATCAACCATATACAGTTCTCTTAGATACTGAGTTATTGAAAATTTCTCGGCATATTATTCCTTCTTTCTGATCTACACAAGTCAATCGCCTAATTTATTCGGAAAAGAGCTTGACCCAGAGTTCCGCGCGCTATGCAATTATTATAATAGTCTTCAAACATTCCTAAATCAGAAAACCGGATATCGTACCTGCTTGATAGAACACAAGAACGGGTCACGCTTGCATTAAATAGGTCGACAGAAAAACCCGAAAGGTCCCGATGAAGAACCGAAGCTGACCGAGTACATTGTATATCATTTCGGCTGCAGGGGGTCCGTTTTAATGAGAGGACGACTGTCCCAATTAGCGGACCGGGGAAAGGGGGGTCTTGGGGTTCGAGAATGAAGGGTGTTATGTTTATAGAAAGCAAATAGGAGTTTTAATGAAGTGGATGAAAGGCACAGATCGTGGCGTATGTGTAGAGTTAATGAGAGGGACAGAGTAGTTGGAGAGAGAGAGGAGGGGAGAGGGGAGTTCGTTAAAATTCAGGGAAGAAAGAGTGAGGGAGACGGTTAGAGAGACAGACGGACAGAAGTAGGGGAGGGAGAAAGATTGAGAGATACGAGAAAGGGGTTTGGGTGAGAAGATTGAGGCTGTAGAAGTTTAAAGGTGCGTTTGCTTGTGTGTTTGGTCAGTGTAAGAGGTATGGAAGGTTGGAAAGGGGTGGGGGAGGGGGGGGGGGTGTTACTCCGTTAGCAATAAAAAGGAGTGGCTGATTGGGCAGTGGCAAATAGCAGAGACAAAGATGTGATGGTCAAAAGGTCGCGGCGGAAGGTAGTGTGAGAGATAAAATTATATCTAGAGGTGATGAAAGATTCGCAAACAGGCCGATATAAATATTAGAAAAGTGGGAGGGGATGGAAAGAGAGAAAAAGCGAGACAGAGCAGAGGCAGACATATGAAAAAAGAGAACTTCGTATAAGATAAGAACTTGGGAGAGAAGAGAGAGAGAGAGAGAGAGAGAACAGAGAAACAGAGAGCCAGAGAGAAACAAGCAGACCCTCAAAAAGCCAAAATGCCGAGCACACAAATCCACATCATTACAGAATCATAACAAGGGAAGTGGAGAATTCTAGAAAGGTTGAACAAACTGAGATAATCATCACCGAAGCACCCAGAGATATTTATCCACGCCATTAAAATCCAACACACCCGAGGCAGGTCGTGGACACCAGTCCCTCCTCCCCAACCTCCCCCCCCCCCCTAACCCTTAGCCCTTGTTTCCTCTCTCTTGGTCTAGTTGCCCTCTCCTTCCCCCCAACCTTTTCATCATATTATTATTCCCAGTCCATATTGTACCGAAGTCCAGGGAGGAAATAGACCTGATCAGTTCAGTAAAGACGGGTGTGCCCTCCGACTCTGCTAATGTGATTGTTATCATAATTAATGTTTAGATTGGGGTTACCTCGCAGTTTGTCTCATCTCTTATCTCTCTCTCTCTCTTTCTCTCACTATCTCTCTGTCTCTCTTTCTTTCTCTCTCTCTCCCTCTCTCTCTACCTCATTTCCTCAGTCTCTCTCTCTCTCTCTCTCTCTCTCTCTCTCTCTCTCTCTCTCTCTCTCTCTCTCTCTCTCTCTCTCTCTCTCTCTCTCTTCCCATATATTTTTCTATACTTTTCCCCCTTTTTTATGCCCATTACTCTGTCTCCCTTTGCTCTCTTCTCCGTTTTTGCGCTCTCTCTCTCTCTCTCTCTCTCTCTCTCTCTCTCTCTCTCTCTCTCTCTCTCTCTCTCTCTCTCTCTCTCTCTCTCTCTCTCGCTCTGAACCTACCGTGGTGGCACGACAAAGCAAAGAAGACTGAGATATTACATTCGTCGACGTAAGTTTTTGTAAAACATACTTTATTGTTTAATCAGCTTTATCACAAGACTTACTATAGCACACTAAACGAGCTGTGCTGTTAAAGTTCACCCTAGGCCCTGTTATTCAAAGAGAGTTGCGTAAACACTTTGCCACAAGTCATTTTATTATCAAAAAAAAAATTTTTTTTTTTAAAGGGTACCTTGTTTTGGCACGCCCAACATATATTTGCTGCGAGTAAAATAGCATGGTATTTTTCCTGCAATTCTGTGGGAAGATTTTTCTGGGAAGACTTACTCATATTTTAGCCTGCACTGGATCCTTTTTTTTATATATATATATTTTTTAAAATTTGTTTTATCAGTTCTCCTTTTATTTTATTTCTCCCTTTTCGCTTGTGGGTTGGTTTTTTTCTTGTTTTTTTCATTCTCTTCTTTCGTTGTTTGTTTCTACCTTTTTCTTCTCCTTCCGCCTTTTTTTTTTTCCTTCTTTTTTTCTTCTTCTTCTTCTACTTCTTCTTCTTCTTCTTCTTCTTCTTCTTCTTCTTCTTCTTCTTCTTCTTCTTCTTCTTCTTCTTCTTCTTCTTCTTCTTCTTCTTCTTCTTCTTCTTCTTCTTCTTCTTCCGCTTCTTCTGCTTATTATTATCATCACCATCATTATCATTATCATTATTATTATTATTATTATTATCCTCATTACTATTATTTCTTCTTCCTTTTCTTCCATCTTCTCCAGCACAAAACTACCAGCAATGACGCAATCTATCTAACGTTCATCATCAGTTCCGCCATCAGTGTGCCCTGTTCCCCCCCCTCCCCCCCTCCACTCATCCCCGTCTCTTTCTCCCTCTCCCTACCTCACCCAACCACTCACTCACCCACACGGCGCTCCAGCCAACTCAATTATATGGACCAATTAAAAGGAAACTCATTCTGCAGCTCTGTTTGCGTGAACATTATGAAGGGAGATGGACCTGGCCTCCTCTGTTTACACGCGATGATTCGACTCTTGAAACGCCCCTCCCGCCCCCCCCCCCCCCCCTCCCTCCCCTTATCTCCCAAACCCAGCATACTCTTCGTCGCTTCTATCCCGCTGGAGTCCCATCTTACAGTTACACGCACAGACTCATGCATACTCCCTCTTTCTCTCTGACACACACACTCACACACACACGAGTGATAGTTATTAGTTTGGTCCTCTATCCGAAATAATTGCTTTCGGAGAGATGGGTAAAAGAGAATATGTAGCTGTCGAGAGACGGAGAAAGAAGGGTGAGAGAATTAAGGTTAAATGAGTGATGAAGAAAGAAGAGAATGTTTTAAAAAAAAAAAATTGCAGCTACAGAAAGAAGGGAACGACGAGGTTGAATAAGAGAATTAGAAAATAGTAAACTGAAAGAAGAAAGACAAGATGGGAAGAGAGAGAGGACGTAGGAGTAGAGAGAGATAGGAATAAACGAGATGAGGAGAGAGACAGGAAGACAAAGAGAGACAGCAAGGAGTCGTCGGGACAGACGATTACGAAGAGTGGATATGAAAAGTGAGAGAGAATAAAGAGATAGGCAGAGACAGATACCATAAAGAGAACGAAAGAAAGAGAGAGGGGGGGGGGGGAAGAAAAAAGGTATCGGTACTATGCTATGGATACACAAACGCCACCGACTGAGAAAATTATGTAGAAAGATAGAGGATTGGTGCTTTGATGATTTAGGAACGGAGAGGCAGTCCGACTGGCAGACAGACTATCAGACAAGAAGAGGCAGTCCGACTGGCAGACAGACTATCAGACAAGAAGAGGCCTTGCACACAGAGAGAATGGTAGAGAGGGGAATCTAGAAAGAGACCGGCAGTCGGACCGAATTTGAATGTATATCTGAATCATTACTCTCCTTTCTCCTTCTCTCTCTCTCTCTCTTTCGTCTCTCTCCCTCTCCCTCTCTCTCTCTCTCTCTCTTTTCCCTCTCTCTCTCTTTTTCGCCTCTCCCTCTCTTTTTCGTCTCTCCCTCTCTCTCTCTCTCGTCTCTCTCCCTCTCTCCCTCTCTCTCTTTCTCATCTCTCCCTCTCTCTCCTTTCTCGTCTCTCCCTCTCTCTCCTTTCTCGTCTGTCCTTCTCTCTCTCCCTCTCTCTCTTTCTTTCTCCCTCTCTCTTTCCCCCGTCTCTCCCCCCTCTCTCTCTTTCTCCCTCCCTATCTCTAATCGATGCTCCCTTTCTCTCTCTTTATCTCTCATCAATGCTGCCTCTCTCTCTCTCTCTCTCTTTTTCTCTCATCGAATCGATCTTGCCTCTCTCTCTCTCTCTCTTTAGCTCTCACCGATGCTGCCTTTCTCTCTCTCTTTATCTCTCACCGATGCTCTCTCTCTCACTCTCTCTTTACCTCTCACCGATGCTGCCTCTCTCTCTCTATCTCTCACCGATGCTTCCTCTCTCCTTCCCTCTCTTTACTCTCTTTATCCCTTTCCCCTCTCGTCTTTCTCCCTTCTACCTTCGCCAGCTGTCTCCACAAATTTCTCCTACCCTTTATCTCTGAATTTATCTCCCTCCTACTTAACAACCCCTCCTCTCTCACCCTTTCGCTTCTCCTCCCTGAAACCCTCTCCACGTCCCCCTCCAACACACCCACTGTCCCCAGTTCCAGCCTGTTAACAGAAATTAATTAATGTAAACACGCCGGGCTGCGGCACCGATTGAAGTCGGTACCAAGCGAACCTCCCACTGGCCAGAGTCGGTCGACAACCAATCTAGTCGATTAGATAAATTACACTCAGCGCTGCCTTTTTTATTTATTCATTTTCTATCGTCGCTTCAGCGATACCGAAATTATAAAGGTATCGAAATTCGGAATTCGTTGCCAGCGGATAAGAAATGCGTCTTAAAAAAAGTGTTTTTAAAGGTGACAATCGTCTTCTTAGTGGGATGGCTGGTTTATCATCTATTTTATCAGTCAGTCAATCAATCAATCAATCAGAAAATTAGTCATTCAACTATTTGATTATTTAAAAATCAGTATTGAATAACATAAATTAATGTTAACGAGTGGTCTTATGTCAAGATTTAATGTTTAAATGAGACAAAATTACCTGTAATGTGAGGTAAACGAAAAATTTCATTGTGTGTTTGAGTTATTGTTTTGTTTTCGTTTTATTTTTATTTTATTTTGTTTTTTCTTTTATATTATTATTTTTTTCTCTCTCTTTTTTCTTTGTTTTATTTTGGTTTTTGGTTTTTTTTTTTTTTTTAATGTTTTTGCTAGCAGTATCAATTTTCTCTCAGATCTAACCATAGAATATTTTTGGTGAATGGGGAAATAGGGGTATTCACAATATACGAAGATTTGCATAGGTTTCGTATTCATTACAAAATATAATTTGTCATTCAATTCAATGATAAAATCTAAGCCAGGGTGGCTGCAAAATACTTCTTTGCGTGCCTCTAATTTGCTCAAACCGCTGTAGCAATACAATATTATGTAAAATTGTTTTCTCCCAGAGATAGAAATAAGGAGTGGGGGAGAGAGAGAGAGAGAGAGAGAGAGAGAGAGAGAGAGAGAGAGAGAGAGAAGGAGGAGAAGGTGAGAACGAGTGTGAGGGAGAAAAAGAGAGAGCTAGAGATGAAAAGATATATATTTAAAGAGAGAGAGAGAGAGAGAGAGAGAGAGAGAGAGAGAGAGAGAGAGAAGGAGGAGAAGGTGAGAATGAGTGTGAGGGGGAAAAAGAGAGAGCTAGAGATGAAAAGATATATATTTAAAGAGAGAGAGAGAGAGAGAGAGAGAGAGAGAGAGAGAGAGAGAGAGAGAGAGAGAGAGAGAGAGAGAGAGAGAGAGAGAGAGAGAGAGCTAAGAGCATTCGGTTGAAAAATTGCCCGATAAGCAATAAACAGGCCAAATTGGGAGGTGCCCTCTAAGGCGGCCTAATCAAGGAAAATCGACTAGACCATCTATCACCGAGGACTTCTGGAAGACGCTGAGGAAAAAAGAGGAGGAGGGAGGATTGAGGGGGGGGGGGGGGGGGGAAGGGGAGAGGAAGATTGGTTAATCCGCGGCCTCCTCATTATGATCCAGAATATTGATACCCGCTTCATTCCGTTACTCTAGTACATAAAGCACTCCAGGCAGGGCGTCAATGGGGAGCTATTGAGGGATGGTTAGTCTATACATGTCCTACGTATCCCTTTAGAAAATAATAATTAAAAAAGAAGCTCTTTGGCTGTTTGGCAGGTCGAATGTAATACCGAGGGAAAATAAATTTTGGACAGTTTGAATAGTAAAGTTTCGATAATCGAGTATGTAGATTCGAGCGAGGCTTGTCTAAGCGGATGAATAACCGTCAACGGTTTAGAGATATTTATTTCATGTTAGTTATGTGGATATGCATCATTAGGATAATCAGATACTCAGCTGGGTAATGGATACGTATAAATGCAGAGATATAGATAGATAGATAGATAGATAGATAGATAGATAGATTGAAAGATAGATTGATTGATTAATAGACAGATAGATGAAGAGTGTATAGATAGATAGATAGATAGACAAATAGACAGATAAATAGGTAGTAAGATGGATGGATAGATAGATAGATAGATAAAGAGATTAAGAAATATACAGATCAATTGAAAATTTCGACTGGCCGAAAGACAGAAAAGATATAGATAGTAGGCTAATGAAATAGACAGAACTGATAGATAGATAGTTAGATAGAACGATCGATGAATGGATGTATAAGTGGATAAACAGATAGACTGGAGATGTAAACAGATAAAAAATAAAACTACTGCTCCTTGATTTGAAGAAAAATAGACTACCAGGCACATACCCAACCAGACATATAAAAATACGTACGTAAAAATAATATTATGAAGAATACATTTGACTTTTGTCTTCACATAAAGCTATAGACTCTGGCAGTCGAAGGGGATGTTTGAGCAAGAGCCATAACAATAAACCATTGAATCCTAGCGGAGCGTGAAACAAAGGAAATAAATGAGACTTCGTCCTGTAGAAACAGCTCGCAAAGATTAATGTCCGAATGTATTTTCCTTGTCTATTTCTCATATCATGCGAATTATTAGACCGCAGAAATGTCTCGAAAAGTATGAGCCTATCTCATTGATTGTATTGTGTTTGTTACTGCTACAGCAGACAAGTAGGGGTGGTAGCGGCTGCGGTAATAGGAGTAGAATTAATGCTCAGAGTAGTGCGTGTGGTCACATTGAATGTAGTGGAAGGAGCGGCAGTAGCAGCTGCATGAATGGTGGTATAAGCAGTAGCAACAGCGGCAGTAGTAGTAGTAGTAGTAGTAGTAGTAGTAGTAGTAGTAGTAGTAGTAGTAGTAGTAGTAGTAGTAGTAGTAGTAGTAGTAGTAGTAGTAGTAGTAGTTGTAGTTGTAGTAGTAGTAGTAGTAGTAATAGTAGTAGTAGTAGTAGTAGTAGTAGTAGTAGTAGTAGTAGTAGTAGTAGCAGCAGCAGCAGCAGTAGTGATGGTAGTCGTAGTCGTAGTCGTATTATTAGTAGTGAGAGAAACCGAAGTAACAGCTACAGAAGAAGTTTTTTATCCATATTTTTTCCTCATCTCTCTCTCTCTCTCTCTCTCTCTCTCTCTCTCTCTCTCTCTCTCTCTCTCTCTCTCTCTCACTTTCTATCGCTCCCTCTCTATTTTCTTATCTCTCTTTCAATGTCTTTTTTCTATTCTTCTTTCCGTCTCTCAAACACGTTCTTTTCTTCTCTTAGGTATGCTGACTAGCCCAAAAACGCTTTTTTTTTCTCTTTTCCACGTGTACTGACTAACTCAAATAAAAAAAAAGCAGCTGCTCTTTTCTCTTTTCTAGGTGTGATGACTAGCTCAAGCACGCTCTTTACTCTTTTCCAGGTGTGCTGACTAGCTCAAACCTACTATTTTCTCTTTTCCAAGTATACTGACTAGCTCAAACGCGCTCTTTTCTCTTTTCCAGGTGTGCTGACTAGCTCAAACATGCTCTTTACTCTTTTCCAGGTGTGATGACTAGCTCAAACACACTCTTTATTCTTTTCCAGGTGTGCTGACTAGCTCAAACACGCTCTTTTCTCTTTTCCAGGTGTGCTGACTAGCTCAAACACACTCTTTATTCTTTTCCAGGTGTGATGACTAGTTCAAACACGCTCTTTTCTCTTTTCCAGGTGTGCTGACTAGCTCAAACACGCTCTTTACTCTTTTCCAGGTGTACGACTAGCTAAAATACGCGCTTTTCTCTTTTCTATATATAATTAAACTGACTAGCTCAAACACGCTCTTTTCTCTTTCCCAGGTGTGCTGACTAGCAGAAGGGGAGACTGAGGAGGAACAGCCCAAAAAGCCCAAGAAAAAACAGACGAGGAAGAGAAAGAAAGATAAAGAACAGCAGCAAGACTGACTCATACGACTCAACTGACCTCTCATTGCTATCCATACAGCTATTTATCCAGTTATTCAACCAGTAAAATATCCGTCTTTTAGATATCCCAGTATCCGACTCATTACTTGTAAGATACACAATGTATCCAGTTATCTTTGTGCAAAGTGTCATTCATGAAATAAGTTGTCTAGTTTTATCCATAAGTTTTTTTTTTTAGTTTATCAAATCTGCAGTTGTCATAAGTTAGTGAAACATCGATCAAAACTTCCATTAATCAGTGAATTCATTCATAGGTTTATTATTATTATTATTATTATTATTATTATTATTATTATTATTATTATTATTATTATTATTATTATTATTTTATTTTTGGTTTTGTTTTTGTAAAAGTGATACCAGTGATTTTGCATTACGAAAAAACCTAGTTTTATTTTTTTTTCAACCACCACTTTGTAATATACAATAGAAGCTCCCGCTGCTTTGACGTTCAGCCAAAACATAAATATTTCTTTAGATAGAAAACAAAAATATTTCCTAAATCAATTAGTAACAATACAGCTGGCAGAACGCCTCACCCAAATTGTATTGATTTAATTATAAATTTTAAGTAATAGATTCTCAACACCTTTACATTTTTTTTTATTTTTTTTGGGGGGGTGGGGGGGTGTTCCTGAATTTATTTACATAACAACACATAATTATGGCCATCAACCCATACTTCTAAATTAATAGACTTCCATTCACCCATAATTATAGCCATGATGAGGGTCAGACATATGTCGAAGTGCAGTTCGTGTTGTTGTTGCTGCCGCTGCTGCTGCTGTTGTTACTGCTTGTGATTTTTTTCCTAGAGCAATAACGTTAATGATGATGATCATGAGGAAGAGGACAGTGAAGATTACACCAAAGAAGTGTGTATGGATTTGAAGTCTTTCAGTTCAAAACCTTGCTCTAGCATAATGGCATCTAAAATAAAGAAATCGTTTAAGATTGATCAAAGTTAGATTTCGATCACGAAGCGGTCTGCAGAAAATTATTTCAGAAGAATTTTGTAATCTCTTTGAATTAGTTATTAACAGGGATCGTGCTTTTCGGAAATAGTCCCATCTTCTCGTTGATCATCTTAATGAAGAAATAAGCTCCATTTTAAAGCAATGTCTTGGAATCCTAGTGTTTCGACATTTTTTTCCTTTAATCCTACATCTTGTAACGGTCTAGGCAAAGAGCAAATTTGAGACACGGTTAAACTTTTTTTTGCATATCATTGCTAGAGCAAGGGTTCCGAGCAAACTGAGAGACAAATGAATAAGAAAAAGTTTGGAAAAGAAAGCCGTCATTGAGAAGTGACGAAGAAAGATGGATCGCCTGTTTTTTATCCCCCTTGCTTGCTGATACTACTTGTCTCCCCGCAGTTCCGAACCAATATGTGTTACAATGCTTGTAAATGTTCTTTCGATGACAATTTCTTCTTTACTTTGTTATCGTAAAAGTAGAGAAAGAGAAAAAGAAGCGTGAGAGAATAGAGGAGAGAGAGAGAGAGAGAAAGAGAGAGAGAGAGAGAGAGAGAGAGAGAGAGAGAGAGAGAGAGAGAGAGAGAGAGTATAATGACGGCATCATTCATTGTTTTATTCATAGCTGAATTTTTATTGAATTTTTTTCCTTTGTTCTACACAAAAGATACGGTTTGTTCCGTTAAGCCACTAGAAACTTACTGACATAAAATAAGCCACATTTTGGTTTGATCACGTGATGTCATGGGATCCGTATGTAACCGTGATTGGATCCCGGATAAATGGATCATCCACTCAGTTTTCATATAGGTTTTACAAAAACTCATCCTGAACATTTTTGTTACATAAAACAGCTCGAGTCACCTTAAGAAATAAGGGTGACAGTGTTTGGTGTTTAGTGTGAAAATTAATTTGCCAGATCAAACTTTGGGCGATAGAAACATAACGTTCTTCAATTACCCAGAGATTCTCGGCGTGTGGCTGATTATTTTCTTGTATTTTACTTAACTTAACTCTACGAACTTGCTGAATTTTTCTCTCATACGTTGAAAGAAAAGTTCATTCTTCTTGATGACTGCCTGTTATGAACTTCTGTAGGAAAAGTTGCATGTATGATTATCAAACAATCCACCCCGATCATGACTAGCATGGGCTGGACTTGACCAGCCAATCATTGATAATGTTTACCCCATTCTGCCTTTCTTTAAAAAAAATTTTTTTTTTTTTAAAGCAGAACAGCTCCTATTTAGGACGATACTGCAATTCATTTTGACACGGCGGTTGTTGTTTTTTTTTAAGCCTATTTCGTGCGCCTGGCATTTTCACTTGTCTTGCGCTGATTTTGTCTTGATGACTTGAAAAGAATTTAATGCTTTTATTTTTGTATTGTTTTGTCTTTTTTCTTTAGTTTTTATTTTTTCGATACAAGAACTATTGACAAAATCATTTATTAAGATGCAATGGAACGCCCCCAAAACAAACTTGATTCTAATGATCGTCACACGGGGTTGTATCTCCTTCCTGGAGCTCGTTTCACGACATTCGATTCCTGAATAAAACTAGGATTCGGCTGCAATATCCGCGCAGCGAGTATTTTCTTTGACGAGATGTCTTTGCTAGTTAATCAAATATGTGGGGTTTTGTTTGTTTTTTGTTTTTGTTTTTTTTTCATTTTGTTTTTTGCATATGTGTTTGTGTAGGGCGGGGTTTATTTGAATTTATGTAAGAAATAAAATCAAACATGTTAGAACCTTCGCCGGCTTAATTCTTTAGAACAAATTGCTTTGGATTGATATGAAAAAAAAAAATACTTTTTTAATTGTAAGGGAAAAGATTAAGCGCCTCCTAAGAACAAGAATTTACGCATTTAAAATCAGCGATTTTCGTCTCTTTCCAAGAATTAACATAGTTTTCAAGAGAAGGAAAAAGTGCAGCATAGCAATATTGGCCGTTATAAACAAATGAATACCTTACGATACATTAAGTTGTAGCCTATGCCTAAATCATTTATTTAAAACCCCAGATCCGAAAATTCGACCCGTGATAAATTTTATGCGTGCTTCATTAATTAGCCACATAAACCAGAGGGTAAGCTATAATGATTTGGTACAACTTTGAACATTTTATATAATTATGTGCTTCCGTCTTTCATACATAACAATCAAAACATACATACAGGTTTTTCCACGATTTTTTTTTTTATTTTTGAATACTTTATTAGGGCCCGATAAGCATTCACCACATTATATAATCATTCCTTCGTCAATATTTCATCTAGAGAAATACTGTAAATAACTGAAAATTAAATAACTACAACATTTTTTATCTTCCAATCCTTTTTTTAAGTCGGTGATGTAATATGTTGTTTTTTTTTAATCATTTGTTTAGCCTTATTCCTTAACACATTTGAATTTCAACTATCTCTCTCTTTCTCTCCCTCTCTCTATCAAACTGCCTCACTCTCTCGGTCTCTCTTTGCGCTCTCCGCTCTGTGTCACATCTCTTTCTTTGTCTCCCTCATTCTTCTTTTTTTGAAATGTTTATCTATCTATCTATCTATCTATCTATCTACCCATCCATCAGTCTCTCTATCTACCTCTCTGCCAGACACTCTTTATTTCTTTCGCCTGCCTCTGTCTCGCTGTTTTTTCTTATACACTTCCTCTCGATGTCTCTGGATGCATTATATATCTTTATTTTTTTTTGTGTGTGTCTCAAGGCTCTAACACACCCAGCCCTCCTCTGTGCCTCTCTCCCCCCTCCCCCTTTCTGTCACCGTCTTCTGTCTCCATAATTACTCTCTTTGTAATTGCAAGAGCTATACAATTATTTAAGGCTTATTAAGCCCTTCATGTGCCCCCCCCCCCCCTCACCCCCCTCTCTCCTCGTCTCCCTGCCCTGCTTCCCTCCCCTGTCACCGTTGATCTGTGGCGTAGTTGCTTTAGGCACAAATTGGACTTTTAATTGGTTCTTTTGAGGAGTTGTTTACTCCCGGTGTTTACTGGAACATGATTACAAGGACAAAATTAATGATTTCGTGTAGACAGGACTAGTCTCAGATGGAAAACAGGACCTCCAGGGGCTGGGTTGTAGGATGAAATAGTGGAAGGGGTGGGGAGGGGAGGGAGAGAGAGAGAAAGATATGCCGGGAGATATATATATATATATATATATATATATATATATATATTGATATATATTGATATATATTGATATATATGGGAAAAGATAGACTGATACGCAGACATACAGACAGAAAGACAGCCTGGCAGGCAGAATGACAACCAGACAGATACACATAAAGGGAGGCAGACGTGAGAGCTTGAGTGCGCGTATATGTGTGTGTGCAGGAAAGGAAGCTGAAAATTGGTTCAAAGAGATTCTTTATGATATCTTTGAATATGTGGATATTTTACTGCTGTATTATGATATACATATTCACCGTGTTAGTCTTGATGATTGAGACTGACAAACAGCCGGACAATCATGACGAAATTGATACGTTTATAATTATGTTCATGACTTTGCAACAACCATAGTCATGGTAATGCTTTCTTATTTGTCCATGAATTTTCATTATTATCCTAAATGTTATACATATAATTATGTTTAAAAACTAAGATTGTACAAAATGATGTGACAAATGTTTGAATTTTTCTTGTATTAAAATTTTTTTTCTCTAAGTGCCACCACACGGACTGTATACTTTCTGACATTGTATATGCTTCTTTATGAATAATGCCCATTACTACGTTTACATTTGTCTCAAATCTTTGTAAAAATACTATGTACAAAGCGCTCTTGACTTCGCAAAGTTTTAGGGTTGAGATCAAAGCCCTGTTTATGCTGCGTGTCAAAACTTTTATTTTTTTTTTTTTGGTCGCATACATTTTTCCCCTATTGTTTCTCTCTGTCTTCTGTATGTGAGGTGGTGAAGTCTTTCCATTTGTGCGTATTTCAAATTCAATGTCAAATTCTCGACAAATAAATCGCCTTTATAATGTGAGCTTTTTATTGTAATTTAAAAATTTTGTGGGGTTGAGAATGATCAAGGTTCTATTCCATCGAGTGTTTTCAAGAGTTAGAACCCTGTCATACTTCACCTATGAATTTGTCATTCTAAAAAGCTTCGCCGGGTTTATTCGTCGAGTAGAAGTTGTGTCCCTTTGTTTATCTTTGAAATTTCCTATGGAGGCATTTCTGCTTGACTGTTTCGTTTTTCTTTTCCTCATTTTGAAATAAAAGTATGTTTTAAGATACGGCCATTGGTTTCTTAATATTTAATTTGTTTTGATTCCAGTTGTTTACCATGCCTTTTTTTCTGTTTTTGGTCAAGAACGTCTGTCTACTTTATAGAATGTGGTTACTTAATGAATAACCGTAGTCTTGTTAGAGATCGGCCAAGGTGGTTCAGCTCAATGGTAGATCGGTCGGCTCTCTAAGCGATTAGCTGTTTAGGGCTAGACTGCATCTGCTTATTTTCAGGCCTCGGATGGACCGACTAAGCGTAGCCTTCTAAGAGTCTGTTAGAATCCTCTTAAGCCTTAGGATAACGCTGATCGGACATCGAGCAGATAGCCAAAACCAGAATTCGAACTCCTAACCTTCGCACTGTCAGTGTTAGCTTTAACTCTGGACTCACTGAGCTGTCTACATGGTTTAGACAATGGCAAGAATAGCGCTAAGCTTATTACTTGTAAAGTCACATGACCGAGGGGCGAGACGCCTGTCCTTATTTACATAAGGTAACTTTGATTTCTTTCTACCCTCTCTCTTCGAAAACCACTCCATGCGCAGTAAGGGAGCCTTCTAACTGCCATTACCGGTCTCCAATGTGATTGATAAAAAAGAGAAGAGAAATTATGGACTTTTACTATATATAAAGACCTCTTACTCTTAGAAATCCATTGTGCAGTAAGGAACAGGTATATATCTAGGTCATTCATAGCTACACAGCAGCAACATACAATGACGCATCCGAGGCTAACGTTTCAGATGTGTTGCCCAAACTTTAAGCCTTGTAGATCTAGGTTTGACAACAAATCTGAGGGCCAATATAGAAATTCTTTCATACTGTGTACAAATAAAAAAAAAGGAAATACTTGATCCTTTGATAATCACCTCACATTAATGAGGTATATAAGATGAGCTTTTCTACGAACAATGATGCGCTTTTTTCCCTAAAAAAAAACAAACAACAAAACAGTCTTTCTGGATTATTTTCAACAAAGAAACGGTCCGTCTACATCCAAAACATTGAATACTCATAAGCTTTTCGGTAAAAACAGATCAAGCCCAATAATTCTCAGCCCTCAGAGTTAATTCTGCATTTTTTAAGTTTTTACTTACATTCAGAACAAAGTGAATATACACACAGCAATGTTGTCCCACAGGCTTGCGATAGAAGTATCCCACCTAAAAATCTCAAGTTTTATATGTGTTTATTTATAAACATGCGATTAGTCTGTTTAAAATCAAAATTTGGTTACCCACAACAATGTATACCCAAAAGCCTTAGAATTTATAAAAGTTCAACCTCAAATGATCATCTTTGTTTTCAATTAAACCTAATGCATGTACAACATGTATAAATCATTATACCGGCCTACGATTGCTCCCTAAGAGACAACCATGGTATTCAAACCAGAAGCGCTCAGGAAGAGTGGAGAGATGAAATAGTGAAGGTTGTGTGGTTAAAAAAACAAGGTACTTTGACGTGATTTTTCAGTTTACACTATTTTTACACCACGCCAGAAGGCGCACCTCATTGCATTCTCCAGTGTATCACAACAGCACTACCTTGTTATGGTCTTGGTGGAGAGATAAACCAAACGAGGACGGCATGAAGAAAAAGCGCCCCGATTTGGTTTACTATAATTATGCTTTTAAAAGTAAAAAAAAAAAAAAAAAACTGGAAGAATGTCCTATTGGCGACATATTATTGTATAAGAATTGAAATCTCTCATTGTTCTGTAAACTTTCAAGAGGTTTATTATGTGGCTCTGGATGATACAGATTTGTAATTGCAAAGTTTGCTTTTCTTTAATGTAACAATGTCGGTAGGTGTCTTCCCCGCCTCCTTATTTGAACGGGTATCCATGGCAGTCATAATAAAGAGTCCCAAAGATCTTAGGCATAGGTCTGGAGTTAAAGATGCACCGTCATCATCAGATGGATGGGGTCTCATCTTATACGTGTAGTAATGTTGTTTCTTGACTGACAAGGATTTCTTTGATTAGTACCCCCCCCCCCCCTTCCCCCCTCCCCCACCCATGTTCTAATCCTGACAGCTGAGTATGCATGAGGGAGGTATGTCATTCAATAATGCAAAATTATCCTCATAACTTTATTTTTTAGTAATTTTTCTTTAAAAACGCAAAGATTGTTGAAGTAATAAACATTGCTGTGATTTAGGAGAACATCGCAACAATTAAATAGTATTGATATTGATACTTCTAGTGTGATTTATATCTGATATAAATCTTTCACACCAGGGCGAAAGTATCGAAAAAAAATTAATTTTAAGCCATATTTTATTTTTGCATGTAGGCCTACAGAAGAAGAGTAGTCGAAAAAGTGTGATGCTATCATAGTTTTAAACAATCTAAGAGGAAAATACATCATGTTTGACTACAAGTCTTATCCGCAATATAATTTAAAGTCGTGATTTGCATTCATAACGCATGAAACCCATTCGGAGCAAGACTGCGCGAAATCTATTAACGCATTTAGGACATTTTAACTGATGAGGGACGATAAATAATAGAATTTTTAGAACAAGCAATTAAGCGTTACAAAGGGATAGTGATACCATGACTTTTTTCTGTGTTGACCAACACCAACGCGAGATTTAACAAGACCGCTACAATAAGTGTTTCAAAGACATTATAATTCCCGATCTATTAATAACTTAATACTGAGTATGAAATTTATATTCATGGCAGTCAAACTTAAAATCTAAAAAATTATTCATCCATCTGTCTATCCGTCTTACTAAAATTTTATAAATATAACACAATCTATCTATCTATCTATCTATCTGCCTATCTATTTATCTATCTGTCTATCTATCTATCTATCTATCTATCTATCTATCTATCTATCTATCTATCTATCTGTCTATATATCTATCTGTCTACCTATCTATCTATCTGTCTGTCTATCTACTTATCTATCTGTCTATCTATCTATCTATCTATCTATCTATCTATCTATCTATCTATCTATCTATCTATGAAGTTGTCTGTACAACACTATCTCCTTAATTATGAGTTTCAAGTTTATAAAACAATGTCGCAATGCAGCAGAAAATATCATTCTTTTAAAAGAAAGTAGAATCGTAACGAAGCCAAGACGTAATTATAACAGATCTTTGAGCCAAAGACCTCTAGAGAGTCTCCAAACACACGAAGACCGCATAAATCGAACTGATGACTTCAAGTGTGGTATACTTTTCTTAGATTTTCTATTTTCTCAATATCTTTTATCTTCTTGTCTCGCGCAGTAGGGGCCTAGAAAGATCCCTCATGTAAAGAGAGGATAAAATCTGTGTAAATATTGGAAACTTGGAAATCTTTGTAAACATGAGAAACTTTGAAGTAATGCAAATAACAGCTAGAATATTCTAACCAGCGGCGTTTTAAGGTATTTTGTTCTTCAAGAAAAGGAAATGGAGTGAAAGACAAAATCGCAAGCTTTAATGGAACTAAGGTTTTCAAATAAATGCGACTTGCGTTAAAGGTATCCCGTCTGAACTGTTGGTAAACTTGTATACCCAGCGTAAATTGAACGAAACGGGTTTTTCATCCTTCCTGCCAACATCGATAGTCTACAACACGCTGTCTTCTGTCCCACAACAAGACAATATCATATCGATTTTTGTATCGGTTGGGCCATTACCAAGCATTAGGCTCTAAGTGGTTTCCAAGTGGCTCTGTCAATGGCAGGCGAGGCCTCGCTTACTTTGAAAGTCTAACACAATTAAAATCTTTCTCGGGCTGTTTTAAGATTTGAGGAGGAAGAAGAGAGAAAGAAAGAGGAAGAGAAAGAGAGAGAGAGAGAGAGAGAGAGAGAGGAACAGGTAAAGAGAGACTGAGACAGACACAGATACACAGCTAGAGACAGAGACAGATAGAGTGGCGTGGAGTAGGAGATGAGGAAGACCAAAAAAAATATTTTTTTTTAAATAGTGAAGGAGGATGTGATCAAAATTTGCGGCACTTTTCCAGACAAATTGCATCCGGATAACGTTTAAATTTGACATGAAGTGGAAATAGATACAACATTGGCAGCTTTGGTTTCTGGTTATTTAAATAAGACCGTATTAATCTTTAAAAATTCAATTTTACCTTTTTAGAGCCCCAAAACCCCAACAGGGCCTCAAAATCTCGTGTACCCTTCGAACATTTTCGGTATTAAATGAAGAGAAATTTCCTCCAGAAAGCCTATATTTTGGACGCTTAGCGATACCTTGTTGCACGTTTAAAAATATTTATTTTACCGATACCGATTATTCTTCATCATTTACAATCATTATGGCCCTAATCAACACATAAATTACAATCATTATGGCTCTAATCAACACATAGATTACAATCATTATGGCTCTAATCAAAACATAGATTACAATCATTATGGCTCTAATCAAAACATAGATTACAATCATTATGGCTCTAATCAAAACATAGATTACATGTATTTAATTTTTTCCTTATTTAATAATTTTCTTTAAGCAATCGATATCAATCATTTATCCAAATATAGATGTAATTATTAACTTTGATCGCTCTTCCTTATAAGCGCTATAATTTGTAAGATAACTTTACAGAAAATTGTTCGAAACATCTATGTATCTTAATTAGATGTTCACTATAGTTGATCTTAATCTGCATATAAATAATATATTAAAGCATATTGAAATGTGAACACACAGAAATGGCAATTCCCGATCTAAAATTGATAGGGTTGCTTTCAAGTATACTTGATATGCATGTCTATTTAATTATCTGATTTAAAAATTCAATTATTGCTAGTTGTAATGACTGGTGAAACTGGAAATATGATCTGCTGATAGCTGTAACATAAACTTTTTATTCGTAAATAAAAAGCCAATGTGTAAGTGAAAACTCAAAGCACTCAAAAAAATTGTGTATTATAAAGCTATTGAAGAGTTCATTAGTGAACAACTATTTTGTTGATGGTCTGAATGAAAATTATGGGGTTCAGAATCAATTTTTACTACAATTGCAAAAAGTCCCAAATATTGCCTGTTCAATTCAAGATTAACGTTGTACCCTCTCCTTGACGTATACCTAAAAAAAAAAAAAAAAAAAAAGATGAGTAGGTTGAAATTGAGGGTTGGAGTTTATACTCTGGATTACATCTTTGATGGCTTTTATTTTACTTTTATCCAGAATGATCTAGAGCTAAAATCTAAAAGTTAAGATTTATATCCCTCAACTTAGATCTGGTCTGGTTGTTCAAGCATATTGCTATACCAATCATCTAGATTCAAGGTATGTCTTAGTTTTCTATAGTTTTTTTTTTTTCAGTTTCATTTTTAATCTTTATTTCATGTGCACACATAGTGAGATCTACATTATTTAAAGCTTGCAAGTAAATTCTTGGTCTTGAAATTTTATAAATTTGTTTCAATTCTAGCGTTATTCATCAAATTTTCTTATTCAAAACAATATAAAATAATTGTCTATGATATGAAGTAATGCAACATTGATTTTTTTCCAAAACGAATCATGGAAAATGCTGAAACTCAATAGCACGCCGAATTACGACAATGACTCCGCGAATTTTCTTCTGCTTTTATGTTCTCTCGAGAGGAACCTGGTACATAGGGGTCTTGGTAGTGAAAGATAAGTAAAGATTCGTCTTGCTAGGCAATGATAACGGTAGGCTAAGTCAAGAGGAAGCTCTTCTTTTTCTTCTTCATCTCTCAATTTCACCTCTTCATGTTTTTCAAGTGTTTGCTAACAAAAATCTCAAGAAATTGGACGTACGGCATCCACCGGTAAGACGCAATGCAATTATAGGCATCCATGATGAAAGAATTAATGATACACCCATTGCACTGCCGCAATCGTGTTTCATAATCATCATAAAAAAAACAGACTTGGATTTCTGATTTTTCTTGAAAAAAAAATAATTTAAAAAAAGAAAAGAAAAGAACATTATGCCAAAATTATGATTCCTGTGTTTGCTGTAGGGATGAACGTTGATTAGTACAATGTTTCCAGAAAAGATTAAGAATTTGGTTACTGTTTAGATCTAAGTCCCTGAGTCCAATGGAAGATTAAAGAGGAAAGAGCCGTACCGTGAAATTGACGTCACTAGTTTTGGTACCGCGATAGACTGTAAGTAAACTGTGGTCATCTGCATGTTTCGTTGTGGCATATTTTTTTTTTCCTAATGCTTCTGGGTCAAGTTTATTTGAAGCTGTCACAAAGGCCTTGATAGACCCTATAATTATACCCAAGCTTGTTATGAGAATTATCAAAATCAGCAACCAGTATATAATGATATTTTTTGCCCTACGATGTGCGTAACACAATTGCTTAACTAGCATGGATCCCAAGAAACGAAACGGAGAGGCTATGCACGCCATATTTATTTACTTAGGCCTACTCCAATGCGTCGGAGTAGCCAAAGCGACGACTAGGCCCGTCTAGCCCAATCATGGCGTCGCGACAGTCCGACTTGTTTTCTCGTCTCATAATTAGCTCTATGTTTCGAGGAGCAGCTACTGCATTTACAAAACAGAAGCGAAAATTGTATAGATCTAAATGCTTTGAACTAGCTGCAAGGTTTAATCTTTCCTCTAAACAGAATACATGTATAAATATTGCGTTTACAACAAAGTTATTTATACTTTTGCAAGAGGAAAATGAAAACGACTAGATACAGATTTAAAAAAAAAAAAAAAAAAGAAAAGAAAAAAGAAAAAAGGGGGGAGGTGTGGGATAATCCAGTGGGTTTGTTTTAACTCGGTACCAGCACCCCAACTTTAAATGGCTCAAATCAGATCTAAATTAGAGCTCGGACTCAACTTTCTGCAAGCAGTGCTTTTGAACGATTCGTGTTACCAGAATAATTATTCTTAATTCTACGAATAAGGATTTAGATCTACTGGACTGAACGTAGAGGCAGGCGACGAGGCGGAGCTGTAAACGGTATTGACCCACGAAAATCACCCTACTTAAGAGTTTTTCTCCCCTACGATGGGTCGAGTCTGAATTATGGTTGCAGGGGAAGTTTACAATTGTAGTAATGAGGGAAATATAATCTCTAATTTTCTGAGAGATACAAACCAATACTCTAGGTAAAGATAACTTCGTTTCCTGTTGGCTATACAGGGTCATGTTCAAACCGATGTTTAAGATTGGTAAATCAAGCTAAGGATGAAAAATAAATCTGAGCAGATTTTATTTTCTTTTTTTTTTAAACGCTCAACTTTAAAAAAACATATTCAGCCATTGTTTTTCAATTACCTTGCCCTGTTCCCACCCTTTCCAATAATTCTCTTCTTACCCGCAAATTATATTGTCAAGCAATTGAAGGGTTAAGAGTATTTTGCAATTGAAGGGTTAAGAGTTTCCCATAAGTAATTCCGATCGATCTCAGGCTTGGTTTTCATGGCTTTATAATTATCTTGGCTTCCCCCCCCCCCCTCCCCCTTTTTTTTTCTACTGATATGCGAAAACTATTGAGAAGGATTGGTGGAAAATCATTGAAAAAATTCAGAAACGTATTTAAGTTGTGTCGTTAAAACTAGAAATTATAATTTTATAAAGAATATGAACTTTGTCGATGCAGTTCAAGAAAATAATACTTTATTGAAGAGGGTCATATTTTACATCTTTTTGTATTTTATTTTCATAATTCAGAGCTTATATTATTAGAAATTTAAATTAAAGACACAATATTTGATTATTTCATCCATCCTGTGTGGTCCCTGTTACAATATAATTGATGAGTTTGTAATCCATTTGACATGTCTTTCTCTCTAAATAGCTTAGATGTTTGTATGGATAATGGATATAAAAAAAAAAAAATCCACTGAAAAATATAATATGTAATTGTAATGGTGAAATTTATCTTCATTTCCAAGGAATAAAGATGAGTTTGTTTATTGCGCTCTCATTTTATTAGGTTAAAACCTTTAATTATATTATTCTATCCCCATCCACATCTATTGAGTTTAATACTTGATAATAAAAAAATATGTAAGATAATTGCCTTAATGCCAAGCTATCTTATATAAATTTGCGTTTAAATTTGTGTAGAGTTTGAGTGAGGTTTTAAGTAATGTGCACTGTACATTTATTTACATTTCATCAGCGCTAATGGAGACACATGCTTCACCACTCTGGTGTTGTTTGTGTGTCTGTGTGTTTGTATGTATGTGTGTGCTGAGAACCCGGGGCGTTTTCACCCATTGACCAATCAGATTGGTTTGAAATCTGATGCTGCCTTGGATTTCTACTTGCTTTAATGGATGGATTGTGTTTTCTGTATGTCGGTGTATGTGTGTGTACGTTAGAGAGTCAGAGAGAGAGAGGGGGGGGGGGAAGATAAAGAGAGAGAGAGAGAGGGTCAGAGACACAGAGAGAAGGAGAGAACAGAGTCAGGGGAGAGGAAAGGGGATGACGTTGTTTAGGTGAATTCACTCAATCTGTAAGGTCGACGAGACACAATCATTGATTGATGGAATGATTGTGGTGATGGTAGTTTGTTAAGTAAATGCAAAATGATGATATTGATGATGATGATGATTGTGATAATAAGGAGAGGGAGGAGGATGGTGAGGATGATAGTGAATTGATAGGTGTATATGGTGAAGATGGGGATGATGATAAGAATGATGAAGATAATACAATAATAAAGATATTGATGTTGAACACGATGATGAAGATAAAGACTCTCTTCCTCTCTTTCTATTTTTCTCTTTCTCTCTTTCTCTTTAAGCATCTGGCTCCCCCCCCCCCTCTCTCTCTCTCTCTCTCTCTCTCTCTCTCTCTCTCTCTCTCTCTCTCTCTCTCTCTCTCTCTCTTATTCTTCTTCCCCCCCCCACCCCTTTTCCGCTCTTATTTCTCTGTTCCTTCCCCAAATTCTCTTTAATCTTTCCTCTCTCTCTCTCTCTCTCTCTCTCTCTCTCTCTCTCTCTCTCTCTCTCTCTCTCTCTCTCTCTCTCTCTGTCTCTCTCTATTTCTTTTTGTACCTACCTACCTATATATCTATCTATCTATCTGTCCATCTGTCTATTTATCTCTCTATCTCGCTGCGTACCTACCTATTAACCTATCTTTCTATCCATCAATCCCTAACTCCCTAACCACCTACCTACCCATCTATCAATGAACCCCATCTGTAATAATTCCTACTGAAGGCATCTTTTACGAGTCTCATGCATCAGCTATAGTCCATGACCTCATGGAACATCCTTGAAACAATTAAAAACAAACCTCCCGTGGTTCGGAACTTCGTAAATCTGAGAGAACCCGATTTGCAAAGAATTTCATAACAATATTTTTTTTTGTCTGAATGAATCTAGTGTAACCTTCTATATCACCAGCCCTATTTTATTCCTACACATTATCTGATGAGACCTACCTGCTATCACACCTCGTGTAAATTTGTGTAAACAGTCCTACACAACTAATTCAAAACCTCAGTATATCGAGCTTGATTGAAGAGTGTACGTTTCTCAGTGTTTTGAGCTTCTACTGTTACACTGTTAAACCCCCTTTGCCATGAGCTCAAAATAAAACTTGTTTTGTTAATCTCAAGCCCAAATTCTTAAAAAGAGTCCTGCTACTTGGTGTTGCTAAGCTTTCAAACAGAATAATAAAAACTGTTAGGGAATTAATTAATATTCATTGTGTTATAATTATTTTTATTTTGTTTTGTTTTTTAATTCAGGCTTGGTATTTGTTTCTGTGTTGGAGAAAAAGAAGACTATAAGTTTACTTATATATTTACTTATCTATATCTATTACCATCTCTCTCTTTCTCCCTCTCTCTCTCTCTCTCTCTCTCTCTCTCTCTCTCTCTCTCTCTCTCTCTCTCTCTCTCTCTCTCTCTCTCTCTCTCTCTCTCTCTCTCTCTCTCACTCTCTGTATGTAAGTATATATGTAAGAATGTTAATGTGTATGCATGTATCTATCTATACATGTATCCATCTATAGTTGTATGCCTATCTTTCTCGATTTTTCCTTTTTAAATCTATCTCTTCCCTCTCCTTCTCTTCATCTCTCTATGTTAAGTCTATCTATCTCTTTATTTTTTCCTCTTTTTTACCCTTTCTTTTTCTTTCACTGTATTCTTTATTTCCGTTTTTACCATCATCTGCCTCTCATTTGATTTATATGCTCCTTATCCCTTTTCTCAATATATCTTAGCACATTATATCTTCCATATGTCTGCGCTTATACTCAATTTTATCTCTCCTCCCTCTTACCCTTTCCTACCATTACACTACACCCACCCACCCCCCTCCCCCCTCGCCCCTTTTTGGCTCCCCAAGCTCGAAACCGAACCATCAGACAGGACAAAAACATGTTTGATATAGCCGTAATTTAATGGGCCTGGCTTTTAACGGGCCATTACAAACACAAACATCTCGGGATAAAGGCAATCAAATCCCATTAGTTGAGATCGAGAGAGAGACACAGAGAGAGAGAGAGAGAGAGAGAGAGAGAGAGAGAGAGAGAGAGAGAGAGAGGGAGGGTGATAGGAGATGGAAAGAGAGAAAGAGTCAGCAAGATACAGGGGAAGGCAAAAGAAAGAG
This sequence comes from Elysia crispata, assembly GCA_033675545.1. NCBI lineage: Eukaryota > Metazoa > Mollusca > Gastropoda > Plakobranchidae > Elysia > Elysia crispata. The sequence continues at coordinate 174,671 of JAWDGP010007194.1, read as the reverse complement.
AAAAATGGAGAGAGAAAACAGATAGCGAGAGAGAGAAAGAGAGAGAGAGAGAGAGAGAGAGAGAGAGAGAGAGAGAGAGAGAGAGAGAGGAGGAGATAGGGCAAGAGGGGGAGGGGTAAAAGAGACTAAAAATAAAAGAAAGAGAAAAAAGGACGAAGAAAGATAGAGAGAGAGAGAGAGAGAGAGAGAGAGAGAGAGAGAGGAAAGAATGAAAAGAGAATGGAAGTCAAGGTAGGGAAAGTATAGGAGACAGATAGCGAGAGAAAGAAAAAGATCAGGAAAGAGAGAAAGGGAGAGAAAAGGAGAGAAAGAGAGAGAGAGAGAGAGACAGAGAGAGAGAGAGCGGGAGAAGGAAGAGCGAAAAATAGAGACAGATAGAGATAAAAGCTATGAAGGGGCAGTAGAAGAAACACAGAAAGAGAGAGAAGTGTCAGAGAGTAGGCAGGGAGAGAAAAAAGAGACAGATAGCGAGAGACAGAGGAAGATAAAGAAAGAGAGAAAGAGAGACAGAGAGACAGAGAGAGAGAGATAGAGGGACAGAGAGAGATGGCGGGAGCTAGGTGATTGAAGGAGAGACAATATCTTGGTTGCAGAGACAGAAAGTGACAGTACGAAGCAAAAGAAAAAAAAAGACATGCAGAAATAGACAAGCCTAGCACTAAGAAAAACGGAAATTGTAATAAACAGAAAGATAGAAAATTCAACGAGAGATAGAGATAGTGAAAAGGGCAATCAGACAGAGGGACAGAAGAGTAGGAACTTAGCGATCTGCTGTACTGTTAAGAGCGTGACTAGCTCCTGTCTTTCCTACCTAAAAAGGGGTTGCTGTTGCTGGCATCTGGCCCAGAGGTTAGAGTTCTACTCTCGTCTTGATCATTAATTTTACCTCGTTCTGAATTGGTTTAAATCCTGGTTTGGCCCTTGAAATGATACGAGCTTAATAAAATCTTTTTAAAGTGGCATCTCTTGTGATGGGGAATCTCAAATCGAGATCTGGAGATTTTTTGTTTTATTTTGTTGTTTTTTTCTTCACACTTCGCTTCTCTCTCTCTCTCTCTCTCTCTCTCTCTCTCTCTCTCTCTCTCTCTCTCTCTCTCTCTCTCTCTCTCTCTCTCTCTCTCTCTCTCTCTCTCCCCCCCTCTCTCTCTCTCCCTCTCTCTCTATCTCTCTTTCTCTCCCTCTCTCTCTTTGTCTCTCTGTCTCTCTTTTTAGATCTTTCTCTCTCTCTCTTTCTCTCTCTCTCTCTCTCTCTCTCTCTCTCTCTTTTCTCTCTTTCTTTCTCTCACTCTCTTTGTGATTTGCTCAATTTGAATACTTGTGTTAGTTCTCATAAATAAGTTTTAAATTTAAATCAACAGCAGAACAGTGAAATGATTATAGTGCCGCACAAAAAGAAGCGGTCGTGTATGTACAAAGATATGTCGTTCATTAAAAATTTACAATTCAACTTTATTCTTTTCTGTAGGCTACTAAAACAAATGATGATTCTACAGAATTTTCTATCCTTTATTCAACACTAAGGGCATAGGAATCGGATTTTCACTCTTTATAATAATACTGTGTTGTTCTGTTTAAAAGTTTTATTAACAACAAATTGTGTGAAGATTATCTATTGATCTTCATTGTATTGGTCTCTATCAAGTATGGTAAAAATAGGAATCTGCAAGCCCTTCTCTATTAACATAATTATACATCTTGTTCTATTATTATTAGCTCTGTGTGTGTTTTGCTCTATATATGTGCCTTTTCAATTTTTACGTCCTACTCTATTAATATGACCTACTCTATCTTTTAAAATAATCAAAGGAAGAGAATCTATATACACCGATAGATGCTTCAGTTTATCTCTAAAAGAATAGGAGATAAAGAGTAGAACTCTAGAATCATAAAAAAAAACCTCAAAATACATCTACAATCCATAAAACTTCTAGATTTGTTGGTCAGCATATTCCAATACCCATTCTGAGCTTACAGCATATGGAATCCAAAATCTGTCTCTTATTTGGAAACAGTTTTCTTTCTTTTTCAAAGTTATGTTGAAAGACCTTCTTACGCTCTATAATATTTTTATTTTTAACTTATTAAGGCAAAAGCTTTTAGATTATTATTACGTGCCAAATTGTTTGCTCAGGGTTTGTTTTATATGAATTATTTTACAGCCGAGGCACATCAAGCATAGTTAAATTACTTTTTAGCATCTTTGGACTATAATCACCGTTCATTATCGACAGGGCTAAAAATTTACAAATTAATAAAGTTATTCATTAAGTTAAAAAAGACAAATTCGCTTTCATATACTTCACATCTATGTTGAAAAATTGCAATTAAAAATATTCGTTTTATTGTGGCATCTCTTGGCTTATTTCAGTTGGAATTAATTACGCAGGTTATATTTGTATCAGAGAGCAACTTTTATTATAAATTTACAGCTCAACATTATTTGTTGATTCACACCTTTTTTTTTTTTGTGAAAAATTTCATTAAATAATGTGTTAGTGTGGTTTGCACTTTTATGGAGCAAATGTTCGTGATTACGATTTTTAATTAGATGAAATCATAGCTCAGAAAGGTTAAACATGGATAAGATTGGAGTGTGCTATTAATAAAATAAAGAAAAAAACTTTCTTTGTGAAAGTCCTAAGTCGAAGACTGTTGTGATAAGAGGGTACAGCTATGTTTCCATGTCAGACAAGGCAGTGAGTGTAGATGCATCTATGACTCGAAAGTTCAAAATCCATTTCTGGGTCATTTTCACTTAAAAGCCTGATTAAGCACTTCTTCAAACAGAAGCTTGTTTTCCCTTACTGAGAATTATCTTAGTGAGCTGCTTTTCTTATTAATCTTGATCGGGTGAGTCATTTAAAAATATCAGAACTATATAGCGTTAACCGGACTAGTTAAGGCAGTCGTATTACAGGTCAGATATCCGAACTTTGACCCCGCTTACACCTTCTAGTGACTATGCAAGGACTATGGAATATCCTGATCTGAATGGCTTATGTTGACGTCCTACCTTTTACTCATCAATAACTTATTGCAATGTGTCCTAACTTTACTAAAAAGAAATATTACAAATAAAACATTTTACTCATGATTTTTTTTACAACTTTTAGGGTTGATAGGCTTGTGCTAATACGCCAAGATAGTTATTAATGTACTCAGAGAATCCACTTAGAGATCATGTGAAGATAGCAGAGAAACTGCGATTCCTGTATTTTTATTGAATGTTATGATATGACAACCGTTATAAAGTATTCGCCTGGGCAGAAACTCAAATTTTTTGTAGAATGGGCGCAGTGTAATTTAATTTTTTTATATCTAGATTCGTAAAAAGACCGTCAAGTCGAAACGAGAAAATACAGTTAATACATGTAATTGTGTTAAGGTTCCATGTTTAACTTTAAAGTGAACGCAAATAATGTTTGTACAAAGGGAAATAATGCATTAAAATTTTTAATCTGCTGAATTAAAATATTTTATTTATTCCCCTTTATAAATAGGTATGTACCGAGGTATTGTCAATAAAAGAAGTCAGGTTAAGACCATCTTAAAATAAGTAGTAGTAGAAGTAGTAGTAGAAGTAGTAGTAGTAGTAGTAGTAGTAGTAGTAGTAGTAGTAGTAGTAGTAGTAGTAGTAGTAGTAGTAGTAGTAGTAGTAGTAGTAGTAGTAGTAGTAGTAGTAGTAGTAGTAGTAGTAGTAGTAGTAGTAGTAGTAGTAGTAGTAGTAGTAGTAGTAGTAGTAGTAGTAGTAGTAGTAGTAGTAGTAGTAGTTGCAGCAGTAGTAGTAAGAGTTTAAAGAGCTAGAATTTTTGGTAATGTCGAGCAGTGGTTAGGTTAATGCTTTAAATGAAAATGATTCATAAATGAAATCGATTTTTAGATCCTTCGGCACCCATTGGCCTTGCCACTCAAAAAGAACATAGCTTATATCAAAACGCGACTATGCTCCCTAATAATAGAGGTTCATTCAAAAGCATTATCCTAACCACTGCTGAGCAATGCCTAAAACTCTCTGTTTCTCTTTAAATCTCTAAAACCCCCCCCCCCCCCCCCCCACCAACGCCTGCATCATCTTTACATCTCTCTCTCTCTCTCTCTCTCTCTCTCTCTCTCTCTCTCTCTCTCTCTCTCTCTCTCTCTCTCTCTCTCTCTCTCTCTCCCTCTCTCTCTCTCTCTCCCTCGCATTTCTGATATCCGTCCAACTGCCCCTCAAACCCTCAACTTACCACTACCCAGCGTCGAACCGCCCCCCCCCCCCCCCAAAAAAAAAAAAAAAAAAAAAAACCCACTTTCCCCAATCCTTACTCTCTTCCATCGTCAATGTCACCCCAAACACCAGCGTTTTCACAACCCAGGGCCACAAGACCTGGTGCTAACCGACAGTCCGAGCAGTAACCCGTTGACGTGATCATTTCCACAGGTGTATTTCCTCGAAACATCACGACTCAGTCCTCAGTGTACCATAACATAAAAAAAAAACTAGAGAAGTTTTATTTAAAAAATAAACGTCTTGTTGTCATTCGAAAAGAATCTATTTAAGACTTGATTTAGATATTGCTCTTGACAAGAAACAAAGTATTCTTCACAAACGATTCAACGTTGTGACTGGTGCAAGTTATACTATGATTTTCTTCTCATCATAAAGGACAAAACCCTTTGAAGTTGCATAAT
>JAWDGP010007194.1:157500-160000 GCA_033675545.1 Elysia crispata | reverse complement strand
TGTCTGTCTGTCTGTCTGTCTGTCTCTCTCTCTCTCTCTCTCTCTCTCTCTCTCTCTCTCTCTCTCTCTCTCTCTCTCTCTCTCTCTCTTTTTCTCTCTCTCATTCTATCTATCTCGTTCATTTTTTTCTATTTCTTTTTCTGTCTCTGACTATCTCTGTGTTTGCCTGTCTTTCCGTATCCCCACCCCCAACCTCAAATCCCCCCTTTTTTCCTCCATCGTTAGGGTCATAGAGTAAACGCCTGCCTCACTTCACCAACTCGATACCTCTGCAGTCTGCACGATAGCGAAAAGAATACACAATGCAAAATCGTAACGGTAAATCGCAGAGCAAAATATTTAGATCAGTGGTTCTTAACCTGGGTTCGGTCGAACCCTTGGGGTTCGGTGGGTCGATCTCAGGGGTTCGGTAGAGCCAGTAAAAACAAAAACATATCTGTGCCTTGAATTTAAAAAAAAATAAAATCATATTTTATTTTCCACTAAAGAGAGGTTCGGTGAATCCACATAATGAAACTGGTGGGGTTTGGTACCTGCAACAACGTTAAGAACCACTGATCTAGATCTAGATTTAAAGATAATTATTTGGAATACCATTCGTGTTTGCTTTTTTGTTTGTTTGTTGTTTTTTTTTGCGCAGCAATGTTTAGCTGGAATTCACGGTCGGCTGTTTCCATTGAAGGCCTACTTGATACTGATAATTAACGGGGTTTCGGAGGTCTCTGATTGGTCGTTACAAACGTGGCGACAGCCAATCAAGAAGTACGCAAGCTTTCTTGTTTTGTTTATGTACCTTTGTTTCCTGAGGAAAACAACGATTTCAGGACTGGTGTTCAGCAGATGTTGGTGCGATGACGTGACGGCAAAGGCCTGCCTACTATTTATTTTCCTTTTTTTTTTTAAATTTCCCTTCATGTGCGATCGGTTTCGATCACCAAAACGGCGAGTGTATCGTCGCTGAAGTTATGAAAACGTTTTCCTCCGAAAAGAATTCCGTACAATAATTGTTTTTCGCGGAATCAAGGGTTCGCTGACCTTATCAAACAAAATCAAATAGCGCAGCTTCATGACTCATCTCTAAGGCATAAAATGTAAGCCTTGGGAGGGAGAGTGTGGAGGATGGGGGGGGGGGGGGAGAGGGGGGGATGCCGCATATGCGAGTGTGCATGTGAAGCGTACTCGAAATACTGGTTAGGGCATGTTTGTCCGTTGATACCTTTGTTTTGGATGGGAGAAAATTAATGGCTTTAAGAAAATAAGTAAATAAAATACAATTCATAACCTTTAATCTGCCAGCCTACAATCTTAAGGTTGCAGTAAATTTATTATGTTGTAAGGAACATACCCCAGGCCCTTGATTTTCTACACACACAAAAAAAAGGTAATAATAATTTAGAAAAAAAAATTAAAATGTGTAACTTGGCTATGTAAGCTGCATCAGTTTCGAAAATTCCGCACTGCTTTTTCATTTACAATGAGTTGCTTCGAGGACTAAAATAACGATCCTGGCAAGAATGAGAAATAATCAACAGTTTACTATCAATGGTGTTCATGTGAAGTCTCTATCAGGCAATAGTACTCCCTGGCTGCATCTAAAAGCATCAATTGACGACTTGGGGCGGCGTCGCTGTTCTAATTCTACAGTGTTACTGTGAATAAGCGGCGGACCTGAACAGTACTGGTGAAGGCTGCTTTCTTTTCGTCCCTCTCTCTCTCTCTCTCTCTCTCTCTCTCTCTCTCTCTCTCTCTCTCTCTCTCTCTCTCTCTCTCTCTCTCTCTCTCTCTCTCTGTGTCTCTCTCTCTCTCTGTGTGTGTGTGTCTCTCTCTCTCTCTCTCTGTGTGTCTCTCTCTTCTTCTTCTTCTTCTTCTTCTTCTTCTTCTTCTTCTTCTTCTTCTTTATCTTAGAATTAATATCATCATTAATTATTATTATTATTATTATTATTATTATTATTATTATTATTATTATTATTATTATTATTATTATTATTATTATTATTATCATCATCATCATTATCATTATTATAGAAATAAAATAATATAATAATAGGAAGAAAATTTAGTATAAGTACAACAACAACAACAACAACTAATAATAATAATAATAATAATAATAATAATAATAATAACAACAACAACAACAACAACAACAACAACAACAACAACAACAACAACAACAAGAAGAAGAAGAAGAAGAAGAAGAAGAAGAAGAAGAAGAAGAAGAAGAAGAAGAAGAAGAAGAAGAAGAAGAATGATGTTGATGATGTTGCTGATGTTGTTTTTGTTGATGATTGCGGTGTTACCAATTTGCTGCAATTTATACATTCGTACATTCACAAAATAAAAAGCACTGACGCATCAAAGTGTTTTGAACCGAATACATCTGTTGCTAACTATTCTGAACGTGAACTCAGTAGCAGGATTTTCTTTAAATTGATTCTGAGAAAATATTTGACTTGTATTTCCAGCTCACGCTGATCCTGAGAATAGCTAGCACCCA